>CM074500.1:27019137-27298557 GCA_037389245.1 Oryzias sinensis
TTCAAAGGCTCCAAACACACACAGAGCTGCGGGTTGATCTGCTAATGAAGTTAAAAGCTAAAAACAGCAGTTTTACTGTTTCTCTCCAGGGCTTTGATGTCATGCTGTTGCAGTAAATTCTCTTTGACAGCATGAGGCGAAAAAGTGAGCAGTCATTATCGAGTTTTTCATTTATGTAACTGCATTAAAGCTCTTATATTAGTGAGTGAAAAAGTTAATTGCCTCTCCAGTTATAGTGGTGGGGGCACTGTAGACCTTTGGAGGTGTGCCTGTGGTTGCTTCAAAACATTGTTGGGGTTTGGGAGCCATATTGACATAAATCCAAACTGACACGAGGCAGCAAAGGGCTGTGTTTGCCTCGTATTCCCCATCTCCAGTAGAAAGACAATATTCAGTTGTAGAAAAAGAGGTGTTGACCCGTTTTTTTTTTTCCAGAAGTGGAAAAGTGGAGGACCCTCCTCTGTGGGGACACAGACCAAGCCCTGATATTTACCAAAGGACTGGGATACAGAGAGATGTGGTTTGCATGGTGGTCAGCTCGCCTCCTCTTTTTCTCAGATGATGCTCAAAGTCATGGTTCTCACTGCCTCTCTAGAATATCTCTTTTATCACCTGAGATCACAGAACCCGTGAGGGAGCCTGAACTGCTGGTCCTGCTGGACACTGAACCAAAGGCCCTTTGAGAGATTTTACTGAGGCATTTGAGGGAGCAGATTTAAAAATGAATCATCAAAGTCCTTCTCTCCAGCACTTAAGCCTTGTTTGTCGTTGAAAATGAACTCAGAGATGCATAGTTCCAGTATCCCAAAGGAAGCAAATGATCAGCCTGGTGCATGAAACTCACCAGGACATTGTTTGATTCAAACAAAAGCCTTTGGACTTGTGCTGGTGGCCAAGTATGGACGCCTGAAGGGTAGAGCATCAGGACAAGCCTGACTTCCAGATGAATGATAACAGTGCCAAAATTCATGCTGCACCGTTCTAACCAGTTCCACTTCATGTTGGCCCATGGCTGAAAGTTTGGATGAACACTGAGGGACTGTTTGAGTCATCTTAGGACTGCCGTTTTGAAGTGACACTGACAGACTGTTAGAGGGAGTGGCCAGGGGTAGAATTTTTTTCTTTTTTTTCTTTTTTAACTTGTCCTGTCCAACAGCTGGGCAGACAGATGAGAGCTGAGGGCCTCTTGTGTTGGACATATTTTACTTTAACAAGAGGGGTTATTAATCTTCAGACAAACCAGAGGTATGTCTGAATAAACCCCTTTTGTAATTGTAGGCCAAACTTTATTAATTTCAATCATGTTTGAAAATCTTTGGTGTTGGACCGGACGGAAAAGGAAAGAAGGGAAAGAAGAGAGAGGGATGTTAGAGAGGGGGGGGTGATAGTGGGAAGGGGGGGAATAAGACCATGAAGCAGCATAGAGCAGACAGGTTTACTGGTTGTTTTTCAATACGGTAAGGTTCAAATGTAGTACAAAAAGGGCGGGGCCTGTCCACACACACACTCAAGTGTTATAAACACACCTGCTAGCTGCAAAAATGTCCACATGTTAACATGTACACAAAACAGATAGTGTCCACGCACGCATACTTATGCCTTAAAACCAACTAGTGTGAAATATTTCAGTCATTCAATCATGCAAACTATTAGTGCAAAGGTGAGCTAACACCTGTGTTCAGGTGAGTGTTTATGTTCTTCTAAAATGGATGGTGGAACGTGAAAAGAAGGAGGAGGAGCGCCCAGCCACCCCCACACCCAGACCCCCGCCGCAGCAGCCGCGGCAGCCGGAACCCCCCAACGCCACACGGCAGCAGGCAGTGGACAACCGCCCCCCGGGCGAACAAATCCGTCACCCAGGCCAGGACCAGCAGGACCGCCGTGAGGCCCCCAGAGCCAGAGAGCAGGGAAGCACGGGGGAAAGAGAGCGGCGCCCCAGCCCAACCAGGAGAGCAGCCCCCCCCCGCCGCGCTGGAAGAGCCCAACGCAGGGCCCCACCCGAGAAGGACGCCCACAGCCCCAGACGAGCACCCCATCACCACCCAGGAGTTCCGGGCATCCCCCCGCCCCAACCCCAGGTATGAGCCAGGAACCCCCAAGGGAGACCCGCTCCACACTCCAGGCAGCTACCCACCTGGCCCACGGTTGGTCCAGGGAGGAGCAAGGCAGGGGACAGCCCCCCCCACCCTGGAGGGGAGGGAGCACCCCGGGGAAAAAGGGGGCCCACAATGGGTGTTGTAAACATGGCCCGACCAGGCTCGGCCACTGTTGGAAGTTTGGCGGGGCCCAGCGCCCAGGGGCAAGGACCAGAACCAACCCCCAGGGACACGGACACCCCCCGGCTCAGGTGTAATGTGAAACCCCCCCCCCGAGCGGAGAGAGCACCGCCGGGCCCAGGAGACCGGCACCCAGGGGACACGGCAGCCGTTGCCAAGGGACCCGTACCCTCCACCAGGGAAGGGGTAGGGGACAGATGGTCCTAGGTCTCACCTTTCTTGCAAAATGTGTGTGCGTGTATGTGTGTTTGTGAGGGTGTGTGTGTGCATGTGTGTGTGTTTTATGTTGGAGTGTATATTTTCGGGGGGAGGGGTGTGTGTACTAAGGGGGGTGCAGTTAAAATTGGCGGGTAGGGCACTGAGGGGACATCTTCTGATTACTCACAGTGAGGGGTTGAATTTTTCAATTACAACCTCAGCCATCACTACCTTCCTGTCTATAATGAGAAATAAGAAACCCCACAGAACTAGTAATAATATTATAATAATAAACTTTATTTATATAGCACTTTTCAAAATCAAGATTACAAAGTGCTGTACAAAAATATGGGAGAAAATCAATATTAAAAACAGTTTCTAGTATGGAGAAATAAAACCCAGCACACACATGAAACGGTGATAGTGGTTAGAATCAATGAAATCAATAACTCAGTAAAATCAATAAAATAAAAAATCAATGAAATCAACGAAATCAACAGAAACAATAAAATCAATAAAATCATATGTTTAAAATTTAAGAACCAGTAAAATCATTAAAAGCACACCTGTAGAGGTAAGTTTTTAAAAGAGATTTAAATACTGGTAGGGACTCAGCGAGCCTGATCTCTTCAGGGACACTGTTCCAGAGTGTTGGGGCTCTTACAGCAAAGGCCCTATCACCCCTGGTCTTCAATCTAGATTGTGGGATTGTTAAAAGGCCTTTTGCCGAAGATCTAAGATTGCGACCAGGTACATATGGAACGAGGAGATTGGCTATATATTTAGGGTCCAGTCCACTGACTGCTTTAAAAGCAATCATTAAAATCTTAAAATCTATTCTAAAACGGACTGGGAGCCAGTGCAGGGACGCTAAAACTGGAGTGATGTGGTCTCTCATTCTGGTTCCGGTTATGAGTCTGGCGGCAGAATTTTGGACTAACTGGAGTTGATACACACTCTGCTGTGAAAGGCAAGTGTAGAGTTTGTTACAATAGTCCAGACGGGAAAAAATAAAAGCGTGAATCACCCTCTCTAGACATTTTTTTGATAGGAGAGGGGTTATCCTGTATAACCTATGTAGTTGCCAGAAACAAGATTTGACTACTGATTTAACATGCGTCTCCAAATTCAAATCGGTGTCAAATATCACCCCCAGATTTCTGCAGCTTGAAGAAACATTCTTAGACAGAGACTCTAAATTCTGAGCCACGCCATTTCGGGCCTCAACTGAACCAAAAATAATTACATCCGTTTTGTCCATAAACAATTGCAAAAAATTTTGGGCCATCCAGGTTTTAATATCAGCAATGCAGCTATTGAGATTCTTTAAAAGACCATGGTCACAAGGTTTAAATGATAAGTAAAGTTGAGTATCATCTGCATAAAAATGAAAATTAAGGTTATGTCGGCGAATTATCTCCCCCAGTGGTAACATGTAAATTGAAAATAAAAGAGGTCCCAGTACTGATCCCTGGGGGACACCACATGTCATTTTCACCTTAGATGAGCAAGAATTGCTGATGAACACATTAAAAAACCTGTCCGATAAATAAGAATAAAACCAGTTAAAAACTGTGCCAGAAAAACCAACCCAAGATTTTAGACATTGTAATGAAATTGAGCGGTCAACTTTATCAAATGCTGCACTGAGATCTAAAAGAACTAAAATCGATATTTTTCCTGAGTCAACAGCCAATAAAAGTTTATGCCTTACTCTCAGCAGGGCAGTCTCTGTGCTGTGGTTGGCCTCGAAACCAGATTGAAGGGTCTCAAATAATTTATTTTTATTTAAAAAGGAAATCACTTGCTCAGCCACTAACTTTTCCAGGATCTTAGCCAAAAAAGGCAGTTTTGAGATTGGTCTTTAGTGCTCCAAGCAACTTGGGTCCAGGGAGGGTTTTTTCAATAGTGGCTGAATCATAGCAGCCTTAAAATCATCCGGGACTGTTCCAGTTGAAAGAGATGTGTTCATTAAGAACAGTATGTGGGAGCTAATTGATCAATATATTTCTTTAAAAAATCTAACTGGCATAATGACCAGAGAGCAATGGGATGGTTTCAATTTATGAACAATCTCAGAAAGAGTGTTGGGGAGATTGACTGAAAGGCTTCAAAGACCACGGTGGGCCTCGCAGGTGGAGTTGACAGAATAGGAGGTGACAAAGATCTGGTAAAGGATATCTGAGACCTAATGTTAGAAATTTTGTTAATAAAATAATTTGCAAATTGCTCACAGATTACTGGGGAAGTCGGTAAATTGCTAGTTTGTGGGGCTTCACTTAGCCAATTTATGACCTTAAAAAGTACCCTGGGATTATTTCTATTTGCATCAATTAATTGTGAGAAGTAGTCTGATCTTGCCTTTTTCATTTGACAGTTAAAATTATTCATGTGATTTTTCAAGGTTTCCAAGTCCACAGTTGATTTAGAAGCTTTCCATTTGCGCTCGGCTCTGCGACAGATTCTTTTCGAGTTGCGAATACTATCAGTTATCCAAGGCAGATTTTTATTTTGGACTTTTCTCAACCTGAAAGGGGCAATTAGGTCCAGGATGCGTGCAGTTGCAGAGTTAAAATTTGATAAAATACTGTTTGCATCAGAATTTAAAACCAAAGGGGCAGAGAAAACATTTCCAAAATTTGCTGCAGTAGAAGAGTTGAAGACACCTGAGTAAATGAAATTAGGCTTATACTCAGGCGGATTAGCATTTAGTTCTGGAGAAAACAAAATGCGCTTATGGTCAGACATGACAAAATCCATACATGTCACATTGGGGACTGAGATTCCACATGTTAGAATAATATATAGAGTATGACCTTTAATATGGGTTGATCCAGTGATAGCTTGATCAAGGTTAAAAGAATCAATGATGTTTAAAAATTCCCTTGCTAGTGGATTATCTGAACAGCACACATGGATGTTGAAATCTCCAGCAATGATAACAGTCTCAGGTAATATTCTCAAGCAGATGGAGCCATAGAATGAAGGAAATGGATTCTCAAAGAAACCCTCCCCACTGCTGAGCTGTATCAAAAACCATGAAAACATTTTATCCACCCCTAACCGCATCACAGCTATGTCTCCATACCAGCTAATGTCAGACAGGAATATACTCACAGAAAGATATTGGTCCTGCAGGCATGATGTATTACATTGTAAGACTATTGTAGTAGATTTAGAAGCTGTCAACTGGACTTAGTTTTAAAGTTACAAGACGTTTCACCTCTTATCCAAGAGGCTTTGTCAATTCTGAATTAGCTGGTAAAAGAGCTGGTTTGTATGTGCTCATGGGGGAAGAGTCAGACCTGAAACTGAATGGCATTGTCAACACTGCCTACATGGTTTTGGGTCGTTAAGAGTCCTTTATCCTCAGCTGGGGGTCATTGTAAGACTATTGGAATGAATATCGACTGGATCCAATTTATTAGCACTTGATCTCCTTCCTACGTTGTGTATTCAGTTGCTATGCCACAGCACTGGGTGTTGATGTAGACTTCTAAAATTTCTAAAAAGCCATGTTACACAGACACTACGTCTATTTTGCACATATTGCATAGATGAAAACAGGTCATACGTGAATACAAATTTAAAAAAAGTGAGAAAGGTTGTGGTCGTTATGTGAAATTTCACAGATGCATTACAAATGAACCACGTTAAAACAACGGAAGATGTATGAATAAACCACGCAAAGAACACGTAAATCAACATAGAACATGAACCGTACTTGATTATTGCAGTGTTTATATAATAATAATAATGGATTGGATTTTTCTGCGCTTTTCCAGACGCTCAAAGTGTTTAAAATGTGTCCATTCACTCCTCATTCATACTTGGCACATTCACACACCAGTGGAGCCACTCTGGGGGAAGTGTCTTGCCTAAAGGCACAGCCACAGTTGACTGGGGGGAGCGGGAATCGAACCGCCGACCCTTTGATCATTTGACGACCTGCTTCACCGCCTGAGCCACTGCCGCCCAGTATATGCAAGTCATATACTGGGCGGCGGTATATATAAAGTCATACATCGGTGCTTCATGCGTGAAAAGTCCGTTAGACACACATGGATGTTCGTGGAACGGTCGTGGAAAAGCACATTTCAAATCTGCATTGCTGAGTGTCTTTGCTGGTCTTTCCTCTGCATGTGCATGAGCATGTGCATGAGCATGTGCATGTGCATGAGCGTTTCATGTGGCATGTTCCCATGTCGATCTTCAGGCTACAGAAGCTTTAAAGTTGTAAGACAATGAAATTCATTTTGCTGAAAGGATGTGTTGGAGTTTGACACCGAGGTCAATTTTATGTATTTAAATGTTTTTATGCATTTATTCTTATTCTCAAATTCATGTTTTATATTCATCTCATGTCTTTAATTTTTGTCATGATTTCACAAGGATGAGGAACCCAGATGCTGCAACCCAGAAGGAAGACAGGTAAGTGGATGATGAGAATGGATTTATTGTTTTCTCCAGATGTGAAGATGGCTGGTTCTAGGAGTGTCCAGATTAGACGTGGCTGTGGCATGGCTGGAGGGTCTTGAAGCGGTTAGCGGTTGCCGAGGGGTTTCCGTTCTCCTGAGGCGTAGAATGGAAGGTCCGTGCTGCCGTCACTCGTGAGCGGTAGGATCCTGAGAAAGGGAACAAAGAATTAGTCAGAGTCAGAGACTTGGAACAAAGCTGTAACGAGGCTAGAACCAGAGCAGTCACCATAAGGGGTAACAAACTGGCGTCGAGTAGTGGCGTTGATCTCCTTTTGAATCCACAGAAGATGATGAGGAGAGTGATGGCAGCTGGTGGCAATCAGGAACATCAGGGCAGAGCTGGAGGGGGGAGGAGACCGCCAGGCACCGTGACAGTACCCCCCCCCCCCTCAACGACCGCCTGCAGGCGGTCCGGGACGCCGATCCGGGTGGGCACGGAAAAAGTCCGCAAGGAGGGCACGGTCCAGGATCAGGGAACGGGAGACCCAAGAGCGTTCCTCCGGACCGTAACCCTCCCAATCCACGAGGAACTGGTGGCCCCGACCCCGGCAGCGGACATCCAAAATCCGACTGACCGTATAAGCCGGGGCGCCATCGATGAGCCGGGCGGGTGGAGGGGAAGCGGACGGCGGGCAAAGCGCGCTGTCAACGACAGGCTTGACCTGAGAGATATGAAAGGTGGGATGGATTTTGAGAGCCGCCGGGAGGCGGAGGCGGACACAGGTGGGATTGATGACCTTTTCCACAGTATAGGGACCGATGAAGCGGGGGGCGAGCTTGCGGGAGGTGGCCTGAATAGGAACATTACGGGATGACAACCAGACTTTCTGACCAGGGTGATATATAGGACCCACCACACGATGACGGTTGGCTGTACGGCGATTGTTCTCCCTAGTCTGGAGCAGAGCAGCCTTGGTCTGATGCCAGATGCTCTGGCATCGGCAAGATGGTCCTGAACAGAGGGGACAGTGAGGTCTAACTCGTGGGAAGGAAACAGCGGAGGCGGGAACCCCAGAGCAGCCTCGAACGGGGACAGGCCTGTGGCAGAAGAGGGGTGAGTGTTGTGCGCATATTCGGCCCAAACTAGATACCTGGACCAGTCAGAGGAGTTCCGGTCGGCGAGACAACGCAGTGATGTTTCGAGCTCCTGGTTAGCTCTTTCAGCTTGGCCGTTAGATTGGGGATGATAGCCTGAGGACAGGCTGACTGTGGCCCCCAAGGCTCCACAGAAAGCCTTCCAAACCTGGGAGACAAACTGGGGATCCCGATCCGAGACAATGTCCACAGGAATACCATGGTGACGGAATACATGCTGGACCAGGATCTCAGTGGTCTCGGTGGCCGTGGGCAACTGTGGGAGCGGGATGAAAAGGACAAATTTAGAGAAGCG
The DNA here is from genome assembly GCA_037389245.1 of Oryzias sinensis. Classification (NCBI taxonomy): domain Eukaryota; kingdom Metazoa; phylum Chordata; class Actinopteri; order Beloniformes; family Adrianichthyidae; genus Oryzias; species Oryzias sinensis. Next base: position 27,027,480 of record CM074500.1, read on the forward strand.
GTCTATGACCGTGAGGACGACCGTGTTTCCCTGAGAAGGAGGGAGACCGGTTACAAAGTCCAGGGCAATGTGGGACCAAGGACGCCCGGGAGTGGACAGCGGATGGAGGAGACCAGACGGTGGTGAGTTGGAGGTCTTGGAGCGTGCGCAGGTGGTACAGGCAGCCACATACTCCTTAACGTCCTTAGTCATGGAGGGCCAGAAAAAACGCCGACGGAGGAGGCAGAGAGTCCTGGTGACCCCGCCATGACAGGCAATACGTGAGGCGTGGGCCCAAGTGATGACGTCGGACCTGAGAGATCGGGGTACATAAAGTGTTCCGTCAGGAGGTTCTGGGTGATCGGGTTCCTCACCTTGAGCTTGCATAACTTTATTCTCAATGTCCCATGTAACGTTTCCAACGATGCAGGTGGAGGGAATGATGGGGTTCGTGGTGCCGTCCTGGTCATCAGAGGAGTAGTACTTCCGCGAGAGGGCGTCGGGCTTAATATTGCGGCTTCCTGGTCTGTAGGTTATGGTGAAATTGAAACGGTCAAAGAACAGGCACCAGCGGGCTTGACGGGAATTCAGTCTCTTGGCGGAGCGAAGGTATGAAAGGTTCCTGTGATCAGTCCAAACAATAAACGGATGAACCGCACCCTCCAGCCAGTGTCGCCATTCTTCCAATGCTAATTTAATAGCGAGAAGTTCACGGTTGCCCACATCATAGTTGCGCTCAGCAGGGGTCAGTTTCTTAGAAAAGAAAGCGCAGGGCTTCAATTTGCTGGAGGACTCTTCCCGCTGAGATAATACAGCCCCGACGCCTGAGTCGGAGGCGTCAACCTCGACCACGAATTGTCTAGCTGGGTCGGGTTGTATTAGTATGGGGGCGGTAACGAAGAGGTTCTTAAGAGTGTCAAAAGCTTCTTGGGCATCCGAGTTCCATTGGTAGGCCCGAACAGTGGAAGTGAGTCGCGTAAGGGGAGCCGCGATGGAGCTGTAATTTCTAATAAACAGCCTATAGAAATTAGCGAACCCCAAAAATTGCTGAAGTTTCTTACGCGTGGTAGGGGGTTCCCACTTGGAGACAGCCTCGATTTTAGCGGGGTCGGGTCGAATGCTACCTGCCTCGAAGATGTACCCTAAGAAGGGGACGACGGTGGAATGAAACAGACATTTTTCGGCTTTGACAAAAAGCTGATTTTCAGACAATCGTTGGAGTACCTGACGAAAGTGGTTTCTCTGCTGATCAGGATGTTTAGAGTAGATCAGTATGTCGTCAAGGTAGACAAAAACGAAGCGGTTGATAAAGTCCCGTAGGACGTCGTTTATGAGGCGCTGGAACACGGCAGGAGCGTTTGTTAACCCGAATGGCATGACGAGATACTCATGACTGACCGAGAGGATTTTTGAAAGCGGTTTTCCATTCATCACCCTCCTTGACCCGTACGAGATGATAAGCATTTCGTAGGTCAAGCTTGGAAAAGATACGGGCCTCCTGAATCGAATCAAAGACAGAGCTGATGAGCGGAAGGGAATACTTGTCTTTAACCGTGATCTGATTTAGTTCTCGATAATCTATGCATGGTCGGAGGGTTTTGTCCTTCTTCTCGACAAAAAAAACCCTGCACCGACAGGGGAGGATGAAGGACGAATGTGCCCCGAGGAAAGTGCCTTTTGAATGTAAACCTCCATAGCGGCTTTCTCGGGGCCAGAGAGATTGAACAGTCTACTCTTAGGGAGAGGAGCGCCATCCAATAAAGTGATTGAACAGTCGTAAGGCCGGTGGGGAGGTAAGGCACCAGCCTTAACTTTGCTGAAAACGGTGTGAAGATCGTGGTAGCAACTAGGCACGTTAGACAGATCGATCTCCTCAGGAGATTTAACGGAGGCAGAATTAGCGGGTGGAACAGCGGATTGCAAACAGTTAGCGAGGCAGAACTCGCTCTAACCAATAATACGACGATGGACCCAATCAAATTGCGGGTTGTGGTGACGAAGCCAAGAGTACCCCAGAATAATGGGGTTCTGGGGGGTTTGAGTTACGAAGAACCGGGCGAGTTCTCTATGATTACCAGAAGTAATTAATAACACAGGTTCCGTACGGTGAGTAATCACCGAAAGGTGTTGACCCCCCAACCCAGCGGCTCTAATAGGGGAAGGAAGGGACTCTGTAAGCAGGGACAGGCGAGTAACCAGGCTGTGATCTATAAGATTTTGTTCAGCGCCGGAGTCAATCAAAGCGTGGAGATCCAGAGTTTCAGAAACATGACTCAACTTGACAGGAATGCGGAGAAAATCTTTAGAAGATGACATGACATGACCCACCCGCGGCCTGTCCTCTAGCGGGGGGTTTTGGAGTTTAAACGCAGGCTACATTGGTGTACCTGGTGTCCTGGTTTTCCGCAGTAAAAGCATGCCCCTTTGATCCGGCGTCGCTGCCTCTCCTCTGCGGAAAGCTTGGAGTGTCCAATCTGCATGGGCTCGTCGGTCTGACTGCGAGAGGTTTCAGACTGGGTTATAGGAAAAATGTGTGCCGCCGTACCTTGTGGTGGATTAGCAGGACTTCTGCGTGGAGGCTGAGGTCTTCCATGCTGTCGTTCACGTAAGCGGGTGTCCGAACGGAGAGCCGCCGTGACGAGCTCCTCAAAATAGTGGGTTTCTGGTTGCGAACACAGGTGGTCCTTAATGACTTCATTTAAAGACTGATAGAAGACCCCTCTCAATGCTGGATCCGTCCAGCCGGCTTCCACCGCCAGGATTCTGAAGTCTATAACGTGGTCGCTCACTGAGTGACTTCGCTGCTTAAGAGCGAGAAGCTTTCGTGAGGCTTCCTCCCGCTTACGGGGTTGGTCAAAAACCAGCCTGTATTTATTAATGAAGTGCTCGTATGATAGGTGGGTGACAGGATTGGCGGCCAGGAAAGCCTGAGCCCACTGCAGCGCTTTATTGCGGAGTGAGTTTATGATTAGGGTAATCTTGCTGAGGTCGGAGTCATAATACCTCGGGGCTTGCTGGAACAGGAGAATACATTGCAGCAGGAACCCTCCACAAGCTTCGACGTCGCCGAAGAATGGTTCCGGCTGCAGTCGGTAGTTTTCAGGACCGGAAGCGGAAACGGCGGCGATGCTGGAAGCGGGAGGTGATGGTGATGGCCGAGCTGCTCCTGGTATGAATGGATGAAATAGTGTTTCCTCATAGCAGAGTCTTCAGTTTCGTTTGGAAAGTCACTCTTATTAGTATTTATTGTGTTTGGGGTCATGGGTCGTATGTGTTAACAAAGGGGAGGGGGGTGGCTTTTTTATTGTAATACTCTGTATGTTTTTGTGTTTTTAATGTAAAGTGTTTCGAGTTGCGCAAGTGTTACGGCTGTGGCCGTAATATTGTTTTGTTTGTACATTTGGAGTGTTTTTCTGTATGTTTTCTTTTGGGAGGGTCTGTCTTTCCTTTTTCTTTCCCTTGTATAGTGCCGATTGGATTCCAAAGTGTCCGCAGCACCTGATTGGCTGTGAACTTCCAGCAGCAGCTTTAAAAACTGCCACATCATCTGTTGGAGCCCCCCCTCTCCACCTGGCAGCAGCAGAGCATTTTTACAAACATTGTTAGAGGCTTTGGTCCTTGTAATTTGGGTTTGGTTGTTGTTGTATAGTTTTGAGTTTTTCATTGTAAATAAATTCCCAACTTAAATTCAGTCTGGGTCCCGTGAGAGTTTATGAATCATTGGTGAATTTAGTTTTCCTTTTTTTACCATTATGTTACACCCATTTACAAACCCCTAGACAGGGGTGTAACAGCAAGGCATAAGAATAGCTTTTTTTATTAAAAAAGTTTGATTTGAAGTGATTTCCAAAAATGCAAAAATGTAGTAAATCATGGTTGCATCAGCAGGCAAAAGCCTCAAACTTTGTGGATCAAATCTCCTCCACAACTCCTGACTGAGGATCACGTACAGAAAATCTCTCCTCCTTCTTCAATGTCAAGCTACACTGTGTGCATTTAGAACGTGTGTGACATCATTACCATTGCAAAGTGCTTCTTGCTCTTTCAGCTTTTACCTGTTCGCTGAAGTTTCAACCCTCTTTAACATTCATTAATGTAAACTATAGATGGCTGCAAAACACGTCCACGTGAAGCGTTGCATAATGCTTCATTACAAAGCCTGTCAACACAGGAAATCCAAGGATAAATCCTCTCAACAAAGTGCTGTGGAAGGACATTCTGGTTTCTGAATCATTTCAGAGTTGACTTGTGGTATAAGAGGATTTTGTCTTCCTATAATCTTAGTTATCAGAACATGTTTTCACAGAAACATCTTTCTCTCAGTGGTTGTGCATGAAAAGCAACTGTGATCGCACGAATAATGAAAAAAGAACATAATGCTTGTTTTAAAGATGGCAATGTTTTCAGCCTGACATCTGCTGTGAGCATGAATATGGGCGCCTGCTCACAGGAGGAATCTGCAGCGGTTTCCTACATCTTCAAAATAAAACTGGCAACTGAGCCGCCAGGAATTAGAGTGCACCATGCAGCGGGAAGCAAAGCTTTAAGAAAAATAGCTGAAGCACTCAGGAGTTCATCTCAGGAAAGAAATACTTAGCATTTTTTTCAATTTTCTTTGCAGTACGTTGCTTCAGCAGTTCTGTTGTCAGCAGCTCACACACTAGATTCACCTTTAATCTGCATGAATCTAATCTGAGCAAGAAACAAATCAACCAGAAGAGCCCACATCCAGAAAGGTGAATGAAGAAATGACATGGTGAGGGCTTTAACTGATTAAAAGAGAACAGATGTTGAATACGGAGCCGACAGTAATAGACAAGCAGGGTATGGATGGCGTGAGCGCTTAATGGAGAATCTACCAGAACACTCATGGCCCGCAGCCTCTTTAAGAGATGAAACTGACTGACAACAGTATGGAAAATGGACGTTAGAAGTAGCTGGAGAAAGCCTAAAAAATGTCTTGGAATCCATTTTCTGAAGCATCAACCCATCTGGGCTTGATCCCTGTGGGAGGGAAAATGAAGAGGGAAATGCCCCGATCTGTAGCTGTCAGTGCAGAAAGAAAAGCCACATGAACTGCAAAAAAGGGATATCATCCTGCGAATCCTTTTCTCACACATTAAGAGTTTAAGAAGCTCCTTTTAATAAGCCGATTTAAATCTGCCATCAGATGAAGTGTCTTATTTTTCTGCAGTGAAGTCGTGTATTTTTGGTAGTGGGTCACAACTGCTTGAACAGAATAACAAAACAGCTTGTTTCACTGTTTTTGCGATGCTGCTGATGCTTGTATTATTAACCTCCATCCTTCTGCCAGTAGCTGTGGTGCAGGTTCAGGCTGTGTGAGTGCTGGGGTGGTGGGGTGGTGAAGTGGGGGCAGACTTAACACTTTTTCATGGTTTGTTGGGGGGGATAAAAACATTTCTTTGATCTGATTTCCCTTGGAGCAAAAAGTTAATTTGATTGATGTCTTTTTCCAATTACAACTCTTGATCAGCAAAGCAACACTTTACGTCGCTGTAGACTTAAACCAGAAAAACGTTCAATTTCCTAAAGATCATGGGTCATACAGATCAAACAACAAAACATCTAAAAAATCTTTATCCCAAACTTCCAGCAGTGAGACTCAGACAGAAATTCCTGCTACTGACAGTTTTCCAGATTCTTGGATTTCTTCCAGATCATCAAGTGGAAATGAAATCTGTGTCCAAACAAACCAGTAAACTAGAATGAATGTCAAATCCATTCACATGTTAGTTTCTAAAGTTCACCACTGTTGTTTTTCCACATCCAAAGAATCCAAAAGGAACATTCTTAGAACATTCTAGACACTGGATGGTCACATGACTTTATTCAAAGTCTGTCCACACATTGGACTGGAAAGATGGACTGATCTGTTCTTGATGACATCACATGTGTGTTGTCCGCTGATGCACTTGGTCATTGTTATGTTACAGTAAAATAAACTACCATGTCTCAATCTAAATGGTATTTTCCTAAATTGATAGAACTATTATATATTTATATATTTTAAAACAATTATTCTATAGTATTGGTCGATTTGATTAAAGACCTTCCTCAGACAGATCGATCTGGTTGGATTATAGGAAAAGAAATTGATTACTTGATTAAGCCAATTATTCGTTACACCCCTATGATTTAATCAAGGTTTCTAAAAAGAACTGTAATAATTCTTAAAAGGTCAAATTGATCAAGAGAAAACCTTTTTGTAGACACTTTTTTTCATGATTTTGGAACACTTGTAGTAATGGTCAGCGAGATGACTTGTTTTTCCAAAACTCTTGAGGGTCAACAGAATGTGCAAAGCAGCTCCAAGAAGGAAATCCAGAGTCAGATAACAAAAATATCTACTCTGAGAACACGAAAACGTCACATATGTAAGACACAAACTCGGTTTCCTTTTTTCATCCATCTAATTTGTGTTTTTAAGCCTGGAGTGACAGTATGGCATTATGTTTGTCAAGCGTGTTTCTTAAGCTTATCATCAAAGAAAGTGAGATAAGACAGGAGTGAGGAGTGGAGGGGGGGCAGTTTCCGCAGCAGCATCTCTCATGATGTGACCGCAGCGTGAACCCCGTCATCAGGATCGCATGTCCCTTCTGCCAGCTCACAAATCAGCACAATATTCAGCCTGTTGCAGCTCGATAACAAGTTGCTCACTGCTGCACACTTCATGCATTTTGCATGTTTGCATGAGAACAGAGGAAGAGAGACTGAAGTAAGAAAGAGTGAGGCTCGGGCTGGTTGCCATGGTACCACACATCAGGGATTTTTCAGAAGTATTAAATATCACTGAGTCCTTCTACTTTTTCTCCAACCCTTCCAGACACAGCCGGCTCCTCCCCAACAGGACCTGCACCTGGCTGAAGAGGAGCGTCGGCCGCCTGATGTGTCAATTCATGCACACATTCATGCAGGAACCCAGCTATAAATACATGACACCTCAGAGGAGCTTCTCATTAGCCAGGTGTGCCTTTCTGTGCCAGTAACGTAAAATCTGTAAGGCTTACAAATGCAGAATTTTATGGAGACATGGCGCTCATACTTTTGTGTGGTTGCAGTGTGCTAACATTTCCTGTCCCAGTGAATATACTGTATATACGCTTTACATTTCTGGAGGATTTAGCCTCAAAAGAAACTTGATAGGAAGCAACAACTTGGCTTTTTCAGCACACATGCATGCCACAAGGCACACACATACTGTATGTGCACCACCTGCAAATTAAACCAGGCACTCACAAGGGACAGTCCCACCCTTTATGTATCCAGCCATATCTATATGCTATCTACCTAACTTTGTTTATCTATCCGGACACACACACAAGAACACACACACATATGAACACGCACACAAAAACACCCTAACTCAACACATTTCTTTGGGTTAAATTCAGTTTATTTTACAATCTAAAAATTGTAACCTGGGTGCCGTTAGGAACCCTCCAAGCAAACACAGCCGTTGAGTCCTTTCATATTTTCGTCAGACTACAATGATCTCATATTAATGAAGGAACAGATGACATTAAAATAAATCAGTGTAGGCTTAATCTCAAGCTCTCAGCAAACTTTTAAAGACAACTGTCTTCTGTAACCCAAGACGAATAACACTAAAGCTTCCTTTGTTAAACAAAGATTTTCTTCTTAAAGTGACCCCAGCAGTCTATGTCCAGAGCAAACATCATAACCACTTTTGAAAATGGGACTAAAGATGGAGATGGGGGCCATTCTGAGCACATTCTGCATCAGTTCAAATGTTTGGTAAGATTAGGTCAAACGGTGTAAGAAAAATAATCGTTTCTGTGAAATATCGTGATATTTCATTTAGCGATAATTGTGTTCATTGAAAATGCAGCGACAAATTTCATTTTTTCAAATTAATTTTTTTATTGAAAAAGCACATAATGAAATTGTACATTGCTTTGACAGATTACAATGTTCTTGCTTTCTCGGTTTTAAATGAAAAGGAAAAGAACAACAAAACAATCAAACATGTGAGGGAGCAGGGATTTTTCAAAACCAAAATGATATGACATGATTTCAGTGGTGTTTCAGGTAAAGTCTGATCTTATAGGCTTTACATATTCTGTCCATATAGACCAAATAGCGTAAAAACCATCCAGACGTATTTGTAATGAGTGTGAGACTCTTTCCATTATAAACATTTATTGTACAACATCAATCCAGTCCTCTGTTGTTGGTTGTTCAGGTTTAAGCCATTTTCTGGTTATTGCTTTCTTACTGGCTGCCAGTAGAATGTAGAGCAGTTTCTTATTTTTTTTGTGTAGGCCATCAAGTTTACTCAAAAACAGACTTTCAAAAAACAAGGGGAAAACAATAGAAAATACATTTTGCTGATGTATGTATGCATGTCAGCCCAATACTTCTTGATAACCGCACATTCACAAAATATATGGAAGTGATTGGCTCCATTATTACTGCACCTCCAACATTTACTACCTCCCAGGTATTTTTTCTGAGAGGGTGTAGTATAAAACCTCATTATGCTCTTCCAACAGAATTCACACCAAATGTTTGATCCTGTTGTGATCTATTGTTTCCAACATACTTGTTCCCAATTCTCCTCTGTAATAGTGAGCCCTCCTTCTCGCTCCCATTTTTCCTTTACATACTACGTGTTTTCAAATGAGACAAGTACAACTTAGTTTTAGGATGAGGACCGAAACTCTGTGCCAAGTTGGTACCGGTACCATGTAAACAAAAAGTGGATTTCTGTGCTTTTTGGCGGGGTAAAAAGAACGAGTGAGGCCGTGCAGAGTGGCATCATGGAATACTGAGCTTCAGTAAAAATGCTGAAGGCAAAACAATTGAAAGTTCAGCTGAACTTCACAGCAAAAGGTTCAGATTCAGCGATCTGATGGATCAGAGCGATATTTACAATGCTCTGAAAAAGGACTGTTGTCATGGCAATGGGTGGTGAAATACGTAGTTACTTCAGCGAGTGTGAAAACTGAGATGCAGCGCTGAAGTGCAGACTGCCATAATGAAGGAAATAAATCATCTCAGCCACATTCAAGCGCTCCTTTCCTCCCTGCCACGCTGCTTCATTACAGCTACATGTAAGTCATACTCTTTAAAATAACATTGTCTCTTGTACTGCCTCGGGATATATATCCATATTGTGACATGTGTATTTTGATAGGACATATTCACGAGGGGAGGGGGAGGGTGCACAGCTTCACAGGTTAAAATGCATAGTATGTTGTCCACCTGGTGGTATCGTGTGCAGGTGGAGATTGTAGAAATATGTGCGGCTGTTATTAATGAGCTGTATGAGGAAGTGGTATCAGTTTGGAAAATTAAAGAAAAAATAATCCAGAAGATCTACAATCTACAATGCCTCTCTGTCCCTTCCATGAACCTTTCAAAATCTGTGAGGTCTTTTAAGCCGAATGCAGCGAGCGCAGAACATGAACTTACACCAGAACTGAATTGCTCCGCCAAGATCAAATTCAAATTTGGCAGCGTGCTCAGTATTCAGTTTGAAAGACCTTTCACAGGGCGGACAGAGAGGCTCTGTGGACATGGATCTGCCACAGAATGATGACGTGGTGTGAAAACAGTTTATGAGTCCCAGAGGTTAGGTAGTGAGCTAGACTAAAAATTCAGAGCTAAGTTAAGTGAAGCATTGCATTAGTTGGAAAAATCATACAATTAAATGTAACCTCAAGTCACAAAATCAGTATGAAAGCAGTGTAGAAACCACAAGATCAAAGGTAGTACAGATATATGGGCGGGTCACCAAAACGTGATTTAAGGCATGCACAGTGAGGGCCGGAGGAAAAATTTCACTGGTAATAAGGATTTATAGAACACCGGCAACTTAAGTGCTTTTAAGAAGACATTTAAGGTCCATTATTTTAAGAGACTCCAGGAATAACAAGCATCACAGTTAGTTCTTTTACCCTTTGTCAATTTCATTATTTTATTTTTTACCTCTTAGTTTTAGAAACAGTTACTGTTACATCCTTTTATTTCCCATGCTATCCATCTGCAACCAGCTTAAATTGTTTACAATGTCAGTTTTAGAAAAATAAAGTCTGGCTAAAGCAGAAGGCCTGGTGTCTGCCTTTGCTCTGGAATCTAAACTTTTAAAATATTAGCAATGTCCTCTTGTGCCTCTTAGGATCCAATCATGTTGCTTTTCTTTTGTTTCCCTGAGGAAACTATTGGGAAGATGCTCATTACAAAAATTTAAACAAGAAAAAAAGGTTTGTGAAAAGTCTGTTTGAATGCAAGGTCGTTTCTTTTACCTGAACAAACCAGAGACAGAGGGAACAGTTTAGCTTGGTAATGCATGCCGGAAAAATTGAGGAACATTCTTCTCATAGTGAGGGCCTGAATGTTCAGTGGTGTTGTATTGAATATGAAAGATGGTTTGTAGCAACCTCAACTTGTAGGGATGATAGTCAACACATAAGGGAAACCGGGAGGAATACCAGAAAAGAAAACTAGAAGTATTGATGGCTGACGACAGCAGTCTGAGCATGACAGATGACAAGAGACGTCCTGATTCTACACTAATCCAATGGCTTTGACACAGAAGAGCGGAGGCAAGATCCACCAGGCCAGCCGTTTACCCTTAACCCACATCACAACAGGGTCAGCATTCCAATCAGAAACCAGCAAGCAGGATAAATAAAACACTTAACCCTTTTTCTGTTCTTTAAATGTTTGTGAAGCAAGGATTTAGAGTCACCAGGCAGCCCTGTTGCCGTGGATACTAACTCCGTGTCAAGGCCAAGTTTCCATCCAATTTAGTTCCAATTCCAGCTGGGAAAAATCAATGCAAATTCATTCCAGCATCAGATTGGATGGTTTTCTTATTGAAGAATCAGGGCTGAATTCTAGCTAAAGTCAATTCAGAGGCAACATCATCCCCACAGCAGATGCTTTTTGATCTAAAACACATTTGACCTCAAACTCAGCATCGAGGATTAAGAAACATAAATGAGTAATATTTGAGGATCATTAGATTGTAGGAGTTCTAAAAATGGAATGGTGATTCCCATGTTTTCACATGACTGGGGACAAAAGAGTGCTTCGGATGTGTTGACAAACCTTTAGAAGTGAGTTAAATAAAGGATAAAAGGTGTGAACTGTAAAAGTGTAAATAGAAGAAGCTTGGCACCAAGATTTTATAATTGGCTAATCTTTACAGAATTAGACACAATCTGAAAATTCATGCAGTGACAGATTGGGCATCGAGTCAGTTTTTGCTAAGTCTGCATTGAGGGTGCCTTCAGATCCTATCTCCTATGGAGGTTTTTCTGGAGCATAATTAAAAATAACTGTAAGTCACAACCAGAAATGAAACTTTTCAATTTCAAAATGAAGCTGCATTTGTTGACTCAAAATGAAAAAGAAAAAGATATCCACCAAATAGCTTTTTCTTTTTCTTCTTCAACACTGCTTATTCTGTCACTTAATTAAAATGATAAAGAAAATGGTTTTTGACATTTCATTTAAAAAAATTATCTAGTAAATGTGTAGCAAAATCCATTTAGAAATGTCTAATTTGACAATTAAAATGGATTGACAGAAATGCTTTTTAATTTTCACAATGTAACTGCATCAAGTGACTAATAAATAAAATGAATGTCAGTCCTTTAAAATGCTTTTTCATTTTCTTCTTTAACATCGCTCATTCTGTGACATAAATAAAGCGAAAATGCAAAGAGGGGATTGTATTTTCATTTTCACATTCACCCCGCAAAAACTGTAGCAAAACTCAATACCAGTGCTCACTGTTCTTCTCCGCACTTTGCCCTCCCAGCAGTGTTGCCAGATTGGGCAGTTTTGATTCTAAAAGTGTGATTTTGACTAGACTCATTCATTTGGTGATACAAGCATGAAATTTGGTATGAATGTGCTATGTAGGTCATGTTTTAAGAAAAAAGTGCTAGCCATCAAGAATTCCAAGATGGCGGCCATTATTTCCAAGATGGCCGCCAGTTAATAGAAAAACGATGTTAAACCATAAAAGCGCTCAATGTTTCACATCTTGGTGCAAAATTATTGATATATTTGCCTTCATTGGTGCATCTCTGGTGCATAAGGTAGATTTCCTGCACAAATAAATACTATTTATACCCTTACAGCATCAAGAAGTATTAATACAGTCATAACAGTCATAAATACCATTGCTTTCTGCCTAAAAGTCCTCAGTTGATAAATAGAGTAGAAGATTAATAAATGTTAGTAAAAATGATAAATTAATTAAGTATAATAATAATAAATAGTAGATAAATAATTCATTGTTGCCCCTTAAAAGGACTGCTAATGCCGAGGTGGTAAAAAGGATGAGCTCTTTTTATCTAAAAAATACCCCAATGGCTTGCGAACCTCAAAGCCTCTGTTCCAAATTACGAAACAGCATCCGGGAGTAAAGATGTAAAGAAATCAAGTCGTCACCATGAGCAGTCGCCAAGTACTCAGAAGACGTTCCTGGAAAAAGTACACAAACTGGCTTCTTCAAAACTGGGCCAGAGTCATCCAAAGTATCTGAGACTAAAGTACTTAAGGAAGACTGTCAACTGTTTTCTCGCCTGTTGTCTCCTGTCAAACAAGAGGATGTGACCTACTAGAATTTTTCAGACATGAGAACCAGCCTTACCCTCCTCAGCAAGAAAGGTAACCTACGCGCATGTACTAAGGCTGATTTGGTGGATGTTCTCCAGGTGAAAGTGAGACTACCTGAGTCAAAGCCAGACTTGGATGTCCTCATTGTGGATGGTTCATCACTGGTAAATGCAGTTGTACCAAAGACATCAAAGACGTTTGAAGAATATGTCACGAAGGACATCCTCCCCAAAATAGAAATGTACAGTAGAAAACACAAGAGAACAGACATCATCTTTGATGTATATCATAAGTCAAGTCTGAAGTCAGAAACTAGATCAAAAAGAGGAAAAGCTATAAGGAGGAGAGTTACTGAAAGAAGTGAAACGCCTACAAACTGGAAGTGCTAACAAGACAGAGCTCTTCCACTTTCTTGCTAATGCAGCAGCTAAGATGACCACGGAAAATGTAGTCATTGTGACGAAGGAAGAAGATGCCCTTACTAGTGCCCGTTACACCAACATGAGCCTAAAGGAATTTGCTCCCTGTACACATGAGGAGGCTGACACACGTACATTCTTACATGCCTGGCATGCAGCTACGGAAGGCTACAAATCTGTTATGATCGACGCAAACGACACAGACGTCATTGTGATTGCCTTATCACAGATGCCTTCTCTCAAAGCAATTGGCCTGGAGCAAATGTGGATTAGATTTGGAAAAGGTGAGCACACTAGATGGATTCCTATTCATGACCTGGTGTCCATCTTAGGATCAGAGAAGACCAACGGGATGCTATTCTTCCATGCTTTACTGGGTGTGACGTTGTGTCAGGTTTCAATGGCAAAGGGAAAAAGACGGCATGGCAGACATGGGATGTCTTCAATGATGCCTCTGCCACCTTTGCAAAACTTAGCCGCAGGCCATCTGAGATTGAGGAGTCTGATATACATTTTCTGGAGAAATTATTGCGTTCTTATGTATGACCGGTTGAGTACAACATCTTCTGTAGACGAGGGGAGAGCAGAGGTCATATGACATGATTCCACCAACAAAAGTGTACTGAAGGAACATGCCAAACGAGCAGCCTACCAAGCAGGTCATATTTGTGGGGCAGTGTGTTAATCGTTAGCCAGAACCTCAGTCTCCTTCCAAGTGGGGATGGTCAAAAAACGGTGATGACTGGGAAGTTGTATGAACAATGCTGGAACCCATTTCCAAGAGCTGCCGTGAACTGATAAAGTGTGGATACAAGACAGAGTGTGGTGGAAGGTGCAAGTGTGTAAAGAATGGACTATTCTGTACTCTACTCTGTAGTTGCCCTTGCCAGAATTCCTAGGAAAAAAAACTGATAAACAATGAATGGACTTTTGGCCAGAGTAGGTTGAGTATTGTTTGAAATATGGACTCTTAGACATTGGCATATGTAGCAAATGACGTAATTTGGCGGCCATCTTGTAAAATGGCTGGCTTATTTGACCCTCAGAATGATTAGTGGTGTTCCCACATCAAACCCAGACAAAGAGAACTCATCAAGTATCTGAGTAAGAACTTTAATGGCACGTAGTACTACAATATTCTTCCTTTAAAAGGACCATCTTGGAAAATGGCCCCCATATTGGAGTTTCAAGTGGCTAGCACTTTTTTTTCAAAATCTAATGTAAAATAAATAATTATGCCAAATTTCATCCTTGTATCATCAAATGAACGATTGTTTCACTTATCTGTCCCACTATAAAAATGGTTTTAGAGGAGTAGGCAAAATTTAGGTGATTATAGGGTCGGTTTGGCAGTTCTTATTTTCTCATGAAAATATATTACAGGACTGTGTTGCTGATGGAGCTCTGCGAAGCTTCTATGTACTGGAGCTCCGTGAACGCACCAGGCAGAGTGTGGGAGGAGCTACCAGCTAATGATTTTAGCCGGATCGCTACATGGAGCAGTGTCTGTGTCACTTACTATCTCACTTACAATGCATGAAGACACGGGGAATGTTGAAAGATCAGGTTTAGTTATTTTGAAGAGTTCTTCATGGTAATCATGTTTCCATGTTCAAGTTCATCCCACAGATTCTCCCAGAGAGTCTCTGCTTCAGCGTCCAGGCATGATGGCCGCTGCGCTGCAGGCTGCGGTTTCCATCTGTCTCTCTGACTGTGTCTGAAAGGTGGCTGTCCAGTGTTAACCCGAGAGGGAAAATATTAAAACCAGATTTATAACTATTGTATTGATGAAAATAAAAATATATATGTCATAAGATTCAGGAGAAGGGTTTAGGATCAGGCTAATGCGTGTCAACAACAACATTTAGCTTTGGGTGCATTTAAACTCTGTACTGCAGGCAATGCCACAATGTGCTTCTTGGCTGTAAATATGTGGGAAAAACTTCAGCCTTCATTTTGTCTGGACATGATTAAAAATACAAATTCACATGACTGCACGGTTTCTCAGGACTGCCCGAAGCGGCACTTCCGCCTTCCAAAAGCCGCCTCAAAGCTAATCCTCTGCTCAGAGACTCGGTTCTCCCAGGAGACACAGTCAGACTAAGGTCTGAAGCATCTTCAGTAGCGTTGTACATTACAAATCACCCTTCCCTTCACTTCACTTCACTTTACACAAACACGAAGACTCCGGCTGCACTGATCAAACATTATTGGCTCACGCAGAGCATGTAGCCACACCAAGTGAGTACTGACGTCATCGCCCCGCCTCCCCCCTGGAAATGCTCACTGGTATTGAATTTTGCTACAGTTTTTGCGAGGTGAATGTGAAAATGAAAATGCAATCCCCTCATTGTATTTTCGCTTTAATGATGTCACAGAATGAGCAATGTTAAAGAAGAAAATGAAAAAGCATTTTAAAGGACTGACATTTAATTTTATTTTTGATTCATTTGATGCAGTTACATTGTGAAAATGAAAAAGCATTTCTGTTAATTCATTTTAATGATCAATTTAGACATTTCTAATTGAATTTTGCTACACATTTACCAGAGAACTTTTTTAAAATGAGATGTCAAAAACCATTTTCTTTATTATTTGACAGAATAAGCTATGTTGAAGAAGAAAAAGAAAAAGCTATTTGGTGGATATCTTTTTCTTTTTCATTTTGAGTCAACAAATGCAGCTTCATTTTTAATTATGCTCCAGAAAAACTTCCATAATCCCCATGCTGCTGCTGGCGTTTGAGCAATCCAGAGACATCTGTCATCCCAAATAAACCCCTGAGAATTGAGTAAATACTCTGATTAACACTTATGTATCGTGTGCATGCAGCATTTGTGCACAGTTAGTAAGGGTGTGTAGCGTAGGGCCACTGTGACAGCATCACTTGAATGGCATCACTTTATTCTTACAAATACTTTACGATACATTTATCACACACACAACGATTGTGCACAACAATCTTACATTCCATTTTCAAGGATGTCCCTTAAGCACATCATTGTACTGGTGTGTACAGCCTCACGGGAACGGCAATACACATCTGTACTCACCTTAGATGCAGCCCCTCCTCTCTATCAGCTGAACTGGTGTAGGACCCCAAATGCAGGACACTGGGGTTGGTAGCAGAACCTAAAACACTTAGTAAATAAATTTAAACATGACGAGAAAGAACTGAAAACCAGACTCTTAACTAAACTGAGGGTGATCAACAGAAATGAAAACAGCTGTGAAGGATCAACAACATGAACTGACAGGGGAACAACTTGAAACAAAACATTACAAGAACCCACAAAAATCAAGGAAATAAAACTGACAGCCAAACTCAAGAGGACATACCTCACAGTACCCCATCCAAGAAAGGCGGTTCCAGATGCCTCAAAACAGTAGGAAGGAGGGGAAATGGAGCTACAACAAAATCCAAAGTTTAGGTTCTTTGTTGCTTAAAAGCAGTGAGGGGTAAAGACACACAGAGAACTCCTCCTCAGGAACAAACAGAAAGAGGAGCAGTCCAGTCAACTCTCCCTAGGGACAGAAAACATTAAGGGGAGCAGCCCCGGCAACCTTCCTCTGGTACAGGAACCACAGCCGAGAGGAATAAACAGCGACCATCCTCAGGGTCAGGGAAACATGAAGCATGGCCCTGGTGATCCCTTTAAGAACAGACACATGACGAAGACAAGCAACCCGCCTCAGGATCGTGACAGAGACCACCTGAGGAACAGATACATAAAGACAAATGGCCCCTTTGCCCCTGCACAGGAATGGGAGACTTGATCTCCCTTAGGAACAGATTGACAGGATGTGGAATGGCATGACTTGAACACAGCTGCACAGAACCTACTGGTGTGGTGGGATGTGCCATGTCATGAACTGCAGTGGTGACAGAGCCATTGCAGCAAAATTCTCTCACTGGGTCCAAGGTCGTCAGGTTATTTTGTGAGGAACTGGTGTTGTCGGACTGGGCTGCATTGTGCACACCCCTTGTGTATGCCTTGACTCACTCTTAAAGGAGAACACAGTCTACCAAGACCAAGGATGACTGGAGAATGAGGGGACTCTATGGTGAAAAGGCGGAGGTACTCTTGATGGTGATCCAATGTGATGACTGCTATGTCCTGAGTCAGGAACCGGATCTGGCCAACCCCAGGAGTCATCCGTCTAGAGCAGTCACAGCCACCCGGGCGTTGCAGGTGAGCAAAGGAAGCAAAGGGACACTGTGAGAGTGAGCAATAGCCAGGTCACCACCACAGAGTCAATCATAATCGGTGTTTCCGCTGCTTCCTAAGTTTAGGGAAATTGGCAGAGTAAAGGTGAAAACAGGTTTACTCACTGATTTTGCAGAACGTTGTGGGTGGCGATTGGGACAGGTGTTGCGAACGTGGCCTGGCTGGCTGCAGTAGAGGCAGAGGTTCTCCCGGAAACATCTTGCTCTCTTCCCAGGAGAGAGCCAGGTGGAGCCGAGTTGCATGGGTCTTGTGGTCGGAACCAGAGGTCCCTGGGAGAAACGGCAAGCTGGATATGACGATCACTGAGGCTGGGTTAAGCGGCCACCAGGTTCTCAGCAGGTTTTCAAATTTGTTGGTGAGAGCTATGAGTTTATCCAAGGATAATCCCTCATCGCGGAAGGCCAGTTCTTGCTGCTGCTCTGTGGTGAGTCCCTCAAAGTCACAAGCGAGCCGGAAATCAGAAGATAAGGTCTGGATATCGCACCACATAGCACCTGGGGTTGCTGGGAGATGTGGGGTGTTGAGAACTCTGGAGACGGTTTCCGCCGATGACTAGAGGGGGAGACAGAGCTCTGACTTCTGACACATTCATTATTCTGTTATGTTGTTTTTAGGAAAGAAAGAGCATTTATATAGAAATGCATAGATCATAGACATATAGAGAGAAGTTTTAATTATTTAAACTATGGTTACATCAGCCTTTTGCTTTGCTTTAATTTCATAGATATTTCTTAAAGCCTGACAGTAGTTGAACTATTTTTAATAAACTTATTATGTAAACAAGCTTTAGTCTCTGTGAAAGTTTGAAATCATTTTAATGAACCTTTCAAAAATACACCAAATAACACTCATAAAATATGAATGTTAGTTTGATCATTTTCTAGGATTTCTAAAAATGTGTTTTTCTACTTAATATTTATACCTACTGTATATGAAAAAATCTGATTTTAGAATGAATAGGCCTCTATTTAATGTTTTATCAGAAATCTGAAATTGAAAGAAATAATCAATTTCATTCTAAGTTTAGGGCTTCTGCTTCTGATCAGAAGGGAATTACAGCAGAATCTGTATTTTTGAGGCGAAACAACACTTATAGTTTAGTTGCTCCTTGAGACTTTTCCTTCTGGTGTTTGTATGAGTTTCACACATGAAAACGGTTCATTATTCATAACCATTTGAAATATAATTAATGTTTCATTGGATCCTGCTGGTTTAACATCTCAAGCATGTGCTGGTCTCATGGGACTTTCAAAGCTGTTGCTAGCTGTCCTATTGGGAGTAAGATAATACATCTGAGCTTACTGCACCCAGCAGCTTTGATTCATTATAAATGAGAGGGGGACTGAGAAGGAAGGGTAGCCTACCTTTATGCAAACCAACAGCAGATCAGAACTGAACTGGTGAAAACACTTATGCAATCAGAAAACAGGATGTCTGAGGAAGATATCAAACCTTCCAGAGGAGAAGTGCCAGGTCAAACATGTCAACCTGTGAGCAGAATTCTGCAGCAGATGCAACACAGAGCTTTTAACAGTAAATATGATGTTTAATTCTTTAAAACTCATCATTACCTCCAAGCATGCACAATGAAAAAAAAAAGACATCCAAATCACCAACAAAGCCCACGTTCTTTTATATCTACCTAGAAAATGCTGCAGATTTTATCGTTCCTCCATATTTGAGCTTAAAACGCCATCGGAGTGTCCTCCTGTGAACAGGAGCTGTGAACATGACTTATCCAATTATGCCATCCAGGAAACAAGCTGCTATATAAATATCAGTTTCACTTGGACTTTTAAGTGTTTACAACAAGATGAATACTCTTCATACACGTTTTACAAATTTGTCTGTAGAGCCACTAAGGAGCAACTTATGTGCTTTGAAAAATAGAGAGAGATTTCCTTATTCTGTAATCTAGGCTTTAAACTGAGAATCCATAGAATGAAGAGAACCATAGAGGACCATAAATATTTGGACAGAGACACATTCTTTCTAATTTAGTTTCTGTACATTACCACAGTGAATTCTAAATAAAACAACTAGGTTGCCATTGAAGTGCAGACTTTCAGCTTTTATTCCATGGGTTGAACAAAAAGATTGCATAAAAATGTGAAAAACTAAAGCATTTTTTAAACACAATCCCTTTATTTCATGGGCTCCTAAGTAGTTGGACAAATTAAATAACTGAAAAAAAAATGGTCATTACTAATATTTGGTTGAACCATAAGAAATCACACGTCACATAAACATGAGTCTGTATGTCAGGAAGAAGTGTTTTGTTGGTAAGGGTCTTAATGGGAGGATTGGGCACTTTAGTTTGTTTTTTATTGACATTTCTTGGTTTGGGTCTTATTATATTTTGAGTTGTTCCCTTCTTACAGTCACTCAAGGTTCAGGTTGATAAACACCATTTCAGTTAAATGTTTCAAAGTGTCTGGTTTTAGTCCATCTTTGTCAGGTCATGCTTTTCGTCAGCCTTTTGTTGTGCCCTTCGTTCATAATTTTGTCTAATTTCTATGTATATTTGTAACAAAAAAATTGTTCTCATCCATAAAATGTAAAATTTCATGAATGTAGATGGCGGCTCTCAGGTGGGGATGACGCCATTACAAATTCGGCCAACAGCTGGGGGGCCACAGTGCGGTGGTAGCCGGATCACCAGCCGACAGCAGCTTTGATTGGACAATGTGTAAATGTTTCTGGACAGTGGTCCAGATGAAGCTCCACCGGCTGCCCAGTGACCCCGAGAAGGAGGGTCTTGGGGCATGAATGCTCAGTTTAGTTTAGAAATCAGCTATTGTATTTTATAACTGATTTTATGTTTTGTACAATTGGTGAAGCCCGTTTAGACAACTGTGTTGTAATATTGGACTGTATGAATAAAACTGAACTGAACTGAACTAAAAAGGGGGGCATTTTGCCCCACTGGTTATTTGCAACTCAGATTTTGAGTGCACATTATAAACTTCTCCATTTACACTTTTTTAGACAACATGCCTCCCAAGGAACTCAGCAGGGGCAAAGCCCCAGTGCCCAAGAAAGCGGAGGTCCAAGTGGTCCAACCACAGCAGGAGTCTTCATCAGATGAAGAGCATCAACACATCATCAATGCTGTCTCCCCATTTCTATGCAGGACCCACTGTGGCCATGTCAACAGCCCTCGTTGAGTGCCAACAAAGCTGCTGTAGGATTTCTAACATCATACGGTGGCAGTGGGACAGCAGGGGAGGGGCTGGAGGGTGGCGGTCTGAAATTGGCCGATCAGACAATATTGGGGACCTATGAGAACCTTCTATCAGTAGATTATGGTGCCTCCACCTTCCTGCCACCCGCCCGTCACTGCCCTGTCACCACACATCCTCCAAATGTCCCTGGGCGGCTGCTGACCACTGTCAAAAAAATCATCCGGTCGCCATCAAATTTTTACTTATTTTTAAAACCTTTGTGGCAGCCGCCACGCGGCGTGTAAAAATAAGATGGCCGCTTTCTGCTTACAAATGTTGCCGTTGAATGTTGATTGAGGTCACCGCAGGGTAGAATTTTGGGATATGTGACTGCAGTCTAAAAGGTAACATATCGTGTTTACGCGTTTAAAATTGTCACAGTCGGAAACTACAGCAGCCAAGTCTGATGAGATAAAGAGAAGTAGTGTAGGCACTGCAGAGTGGGAGTCAGTGGATTTGAACAGGTATTATGTATACACTACGGTACATTGCCAGTTCATTAAGAGCACTGGACCATGACTAATGCAGTCCAATACACAAGGCCGCTAATAAATCTCCTTTTTGTATGTTCTCTGATGCTTCACACTGGCTGGAGAAAAGAATGCATTAGTTACACTTTGTTTTCTGGGGTTTTGATAAACAGTACAAAACCAAGTGATCAGTGGAAAACCATGAATGTTGATTTAAAAAAAGCTAAAAAAAAATTAACTTGTCAAGGTTCAAACTGGAGTTTTAGCAGTCAGCTGCCTCTAACTAGGCCTACATCAAATGTGTGTATTCTTAGACTTAAGGCCAGATCTATCTAGACTTTCCTTCCTCTCTTTGTTCCCCAGGTTTTGCTGCATTGGAAAAAACTTACATTTATGGTGTCAAAATTCTGATGAAAGTAGGTCAATCAGTCACACGTTGGGTTTCTACTATGAAAGAACTGAGTGAAATGATACAGAGTAAGGCAGGCAACAAAAGTACAATTTCCAATGAGTGTATTTATACTTAAAACAGGATCTATCAAGCATAGAGTATTTATGTCAAATTCATCAGAAGTATGAAGACAAATATGCTCCGTTAGTGAGCAGAGAATATCATACAAACCTATGGCTCAGTGGAATATTTCACTCTCTTCAAACAAATGTTCCTATACTTCAAAACTACTGCACATCAATCGATTTGGTCTACAATGAGTGCTGCTTTCTTGGTTCAAGTATATTCCAAAAATTGCAAGTTAAGTGCAAGAATTGGGAAGAAAAAAATCAATCTGATTAAAATGGCCAGGTAGATGAGTAGAGTAAGGTTCACCTCAGATTTGGGGCTCTAGAGAAAAAAAAAATAATTTGAGGGAGAGATTTTAAGAAACCACAGGCATATTCCTGCTTTTTGCTGAAAAAAATTATGACTATGTGACAAACAGTGTTGGGTTTCTGGCAGTTTATCGGAAAAAAATCGTCTCTTCACACAATAAGCGATGACATCATCACTCAGGCTCCTGAACATTCTGCTCTATTAACTTCCATTTAATCCATCCATTCCATCCATAAATGAGATTAAATTTACATTCAATCTAAACTGTAATTGTATAAAAACCATTTGGTATTTTATGATAAAAAAAATAATAATAAAAACGGAATACAACAGGAATAGCCTGATCTTTGTTGAACATATTAAAGGTCGACTTGTTTCTTAAACTGAAAGTAATCGGCCTTTGATGAGTAACACTGATGTGTTACTGTAATGATATTTCATCCGGTCAATAAAGTAGACCAACTTTATGTGTTTTTTTTTAAACTAGCTAAGCTAAATGTATAAGTAAAGTTTTTTTTACAAACATACTTTACAGCTAAATATAAAAAATTGAATTCGTCCCAATAAACAAACAAATAAAAGAACAACTTAAACTATTTTAAAGTAAAAACAATTCTCAACTAAATGTGTATATATAAAAACAAATACGCCCAGATAAACAAGCAAAAGGAGGGAAAAACAAAGAAAAGAAACAAAAACCAAGTGAATGAAACTTATTTCAAAGTGGGCTTTTGAAACAAGTTTGTCCTTTCTGCTGTTCCGTATTATGGCTTGCTGATTGGTTGCGTAGCAACGTTTTTCTAACACCGAAACAACTCCGCCATAGCGTATTTCAAAAGGTAAAATGCACCAAACTAAAACCAACCAACACTAGTTTACATTGTCTAGAACCTGAGTGGTGCGAAGGCCTGCCGGGAACCTTTGAGCAAACATGGACCTGGATATCCGTCAGCATCTTATCGAAGCACAGCAGAACCGAGGTTTGTCTTAGTTTGACCGCATCCGTTATTTAGAGCTGCCACCGGGACCGACCCGGGTGTTGTCTCCACGCAGACCCCGCGGCGCTGCAGGCCGCCTTCCGGTTACTGACCTCCGCCGGAGCCGCTGCTGAACTCCGCGGAAGGATTCCTCGAGTTCCCGCGGATCTGTACGTCGTTTGTGCGGAGGTTGCTCTCCAGGTGAGCCGCTGAGCTGTGACGTCACCAGCCTTGTTCATCACAGGTAGACAAGTACTTTCATGGCGTTTCAATCGGTCCAGAAGCGGGTGGAGGTCCCAAAAAGGAAACGCCAGCACCTGCTAACAACAACAACAATACTATACAGGAAAATGGAAGGATCGTTAATTAATAACCTCATAAACTCAGACTCCTTCCACTCCACTATTCAACTTTTTGCTATTTTTCTCTTTTTTGCATGCATTAGTCATATAATGGGTATCTAATGTAAATCATGTTTAATTCTGGTTATTATAGTTTATACCAGCAAAGCTTTTTAGAAGAATATTTCTGTTGAATTTGGATTCATGTTTATTCATTTGTTCATAGTAGTTTTTGGTGAAATACCACTTCTTATACTTTCATATTTCCAATTATTAATTATTATTTCCTTAGAAAATGCAAATCCAAAGATCAGTTTATTACACTGTGACCTTTTAAACACTGTACATTAAAATACTTAATAATTCACTTCATAGATAAAGCAAAATGGACATTCAATCTAAAGGCAAACCTAATCCTTTGTGACATAAATTTAAGAAGCGACAAAGTAACATTTTAATATCTGTAGCAGTTAGTTTCAGATAAAATGACCTGAGCTGGAGCGCCATGTTTCTGAGATGGGTGGAGCCTGTACACTGACAGACAGAGGGACCGCACACACCTGGAGAAGTCTAACAGTGTTGGTGTGTTTGCAGCTGGGCTGTGTGGACACGAGCACCGAGTGCCTAAAGACCTATTTCAATGGGAATCCACCGCCGAGTCAATTCCTGAGCCGAGCCTTTCTCTGCCAAGGGCAGCTGCAGCCTCCGCCCGCAGCTGGGAGTGTGGTGAGGACCGTCACTCAGACCCACTCCTCTGAGGTACTGAGAGGGTTTGATTCCTTCACAAAGACCAAACACCAGCCAGCAGCCATGAAAAGAATGGAACTGATCCTCTATCTCCACCATAACCTCTGTCGAATCGATGTCTTTGGTTCATCAGTCCATCCATCCTTTCATCCATCCTTCATCCATCCATTAATCCATCCATCCATCCATCCATCCATCCATCCATCCATCCATCCATCCATTCATCCATCCATCCATCCATCCATTAATCCATCCATCCATCCATCCATCCATCCATCCATCCATCCATCCATTCATCCATCCATCCATCCATCCATCCATCCATCCATCAATCCATCCATCCATCCATCCATCCATCCATCCATCCATCCATCCATCCATCCATCCTTCCATTCATCCATCCATCCATCCATCCATCCATCCATTAATCCATCCATCCATCCATCCATCATCCATCCATCCGACAATTTAGACACCATTTAACCTCTGAAACATGCATTCGGACTGGAAGCTGGATAAAACCCACACATGAGAACATGCAAACTCCACATATTAAAGGACCCAGCTAGTGTTTCAACCAGGAACCTTTGGGTGTGAGGCGAGGGTGCTAACCACTACCCATCATGCACTCAGTGATGTTTCAAATTTGGATCTAGTTAAGGTTTTTTCATTTCTTTGAAACTCTTTGCTTTTGTGTGGATGTGTGATCCTCATATTTAAATTCTTGTGTATATTTGGAGGAATGGTTGGATATGCAAGTTCCCTCTGGATTAATAAAGTACTTTATCTATCATATCTATCTATCTGTGTGACAGGTTCTGTTTCCCAACTTTGCTATTGTTTTCTATTTTAGGAAGACGCTGAGGAAGCTGTGATCTGCTTTCTGAAAGCAATTGAAATTTCAAAGATGGAAGCCCGGTAAGCAGCCTCTGTGAAATGTGTTGGGCTTTGTTGCTGCGGTGTCAGCACGGCTGGCCCATTTCTGCTGTTTGCACCCTTCATCTGTGATGTTGTTCAGCACTAGCTTCACCCTGTAAAATGTGTCTTCAACGAGGAACATTTTTCAACTACTGTCGTCCTGGTTATGTTCAGTCTGCTGCACAAAAGCTTTAAAAAGTTGACAGTTTGCTTTGAAAACACGACTGTTGAGGTGAAACACAAGTTGTCATGGACTCTGACCCTTTGTGAGCGCGCACTGGTAATCGACATCTCCCAGTCTGTATTTTAAGAAGCAGCTGCAGGATTCAGAGTTTAGCAGCAGAGATGATGAGTATCCTGAGGATGCAGTGAAAGCATTTGTTATTCAACGTGAAGGCTGGGTTTATTGACACGGGCTTCACTTTTGCAAGCAATGACTATGGGTTGACTCTGCTAATTAGCTCATAACCTGTAAGGAAACTGACTAAGTGAGCATTAACACCAAAGGGAATCCATATCTCATAAATGTATTCCAGACTGTAGCACACGAACACTCTGGAGAATAAATTAGCAGCACTCAAACTGTTTTTGCACAGATATTGAATTTAGAAATGTATTTGTTACTTCAGCAGAGCTTCTGTGACACAGAGACGGCCTGTTAGCTCATATTTACTGTTCCAGCAGGAGCTCTGCATCAAACCCGTGCCTGTGTTGTTTGTCTCCAACAGATGCCACTTCATGGTCTTCAACGCCTCAGTTCTGTACTTTCAGAAGGTGCGTCCTCTTCTGCAACCGGGTTGGTTCCGCTTCTTAGTCCCATCCCTAAAGGTGGTGGTGCAAAGTCTGGAGGAGGTGGATGACAAGGATCACAGCTGGAGGGCAGAACTCATGATGTGAGTGACTCCAGAAGTCTTCTGTCATTCATCTGTCCCAAACCTTTCCATTCTCCTTCATCATTTCTGAAAGCCATCCTAGGAGTCGTTCAGTCAGGATTTCATGAACGCTTCCCAGCTTACTTCATGTCTTCTTGTTCTTCTTTGACACAAGGACACAGATAGTTACCTCCTTGTTGAGGGAAGAAAGAAACCCTCCTCCAGTAATGGGAGAGATGGAAATGAGCTGAAATGAAGGCTCAGTGTGAGCACCATCTAACATGTGGATCCAGGCGCGCCTTCATGATTTCTTTGCAGTGCAATGATCATTTCACTGTCATTCTACCTATCCACAAGTCTGTTGGAACAGCTAAATGATGGAGTCATTGGAGCCAAAGAGGCTCCAGACTGTTGAAAACCATTGTAGCCTCAGAGCAAACGTCTGCATGCATGTTTCTGCCTCCGTCCAGACTCCTGGTTGAATGCTTTGTGGATTCTGGACAGCTGGAAGATGCTGCTAGTTTTGCCAGAGTTACCCAGGAGTTCATTACGTCACACGCGCCACATCTTTATCCAAAACTCTTTACGCTACAGGTAATGAACAAAATGGAAATCCGGCTTCTTTGTACTTTACTTATTTTGAACATTCTTTTTCTGAGGTGCGGCATAAGCTGTCAGAGGGCGCCACTCTCCTAGACCTGAGCAGGCGGAGCGCCAGCTTAGCGGTTATTTACCAAATGCAGGAGTTGAGGAGGTGAGAGGAAACATTCTGTCACCATTGTGTAAAGGTTTGTTTTTGCTGACATTTATTTCTCTTGTGTCAGATAAAAATTCCTTCATAGAAAGTTGTTTTCTAGTGGTTTCAATCAGCTTAAATAAAACTAACTTTCACGTTTTTCACTTATTTTTTCTTCTCAAAAATGTGCATGTTTTCTGTCATAAGAATGTTTCTGAACATCAGTACAGACATACTCAATCAAAAGAATGTTTTAAAACCATTTTCTTGTCTTTTTTTCCTTGGATTTTGATTGCTTTCTTGCAAACGCCTTTAGGGTCTTCATAAGAAGCGGCATAAGCACAGCTATAGCTTAGCCATCCTATGTTCCCCCACACCCACACCCCCTGTCGCTGCAGGCATGCACTCCATGTGTCAGACCTCCTCATGGCTTTTCATTCCAGCACTCATCACTGAAAGCATGACTCAGTTTAATCCAGCTGTCATCAGCACCACATAGATTATTTCCCCTTGGGTTTGAAGCATGTTTGCTGGGATTATAACAGAGTGAATGCGTTGTTGAATTTATGCATGTGTGCTCATTGATGGTTAGATGACTTCTCTTGATGTTTAAAACAGGCGTATAGAGATGAATGGAAACCAGATGAGTCAAGAGGACATGGAGAAGTTTGAGGGCATCTTCTGTCTCTTGGTGGATGGTACAGAAGCGCCGGTGAACAGAGCTCAGAGCCCAGCGCCAGCTCACCCGTCTGACAGGTCTGTGACCCCATGTTCCATGAGATCTGTCCCTCCCTGAGCCCTCATGCTGAGCCCGTTCACAGCTCAGATTACCGGGACCAAGTGTTGTGGATTGTGTAAGTCCTGTTTTATCTGGGTTTGCAGAGCTGCCAGCCTCATCGAGCTGGCAGTGCTTGCTTTGCAAGTGAAGCATCAGAAAGTAGCTGAGGAGTGTCTGAAAGAGCTGAAGTCTGCAGGAGAAGCGGTGAGTGTCCAATGTGTTCTTAAAACCTGCTGCAGGAGAAGCACAGAAGAAAGGAAATGGGATTCCTGACTTTGACATGCCCTCCTGAAAAGGCACTTTGAAAAAGATTACAGAAATAATCTGGACTAAACAGAAGAGCAGATTTTTAATTTGAGCAAATTGTATTTAAGAGAGTTGATTTTATTACAGTTCATTATATAACTGTACTGAAGTGCACTTGTTTCTCAATAAAGGATGTTAGTGGTATATCTGTCATTTTATTCCTGACTCACTCGTGCCTCTACAGAGCATTGACCATCGCCTCCTGATGGAATGTATTAACTGTGAGGTCAGCCTCCTGAAGAAAGAGGAAAAGGTGGACCACTACTCCACAGCCTCCGTAGAGGTGCTTGTTCACACAGCATCAAGTTAAACACAACTTACATTCACTTCAAATGAAGGTTATATTGTTGACCTGTTCTCTGCTATTATCAGGGAGTCTATTAGCAACAATTTATGACATTGATCTTTCTGAGCATTGCTTAGGCGAGACTGTTCAACAGAAATCCATCTCAGACATAGTCTGTTGTTCCTCGTGAGAAAACTAGAATCAGAAGAGGAGAAAGGTCATTTCCACATGTAATTGGATCTCACTCTTTACCATGAAAGGAATGCTGAAGGAAGTCTAATTTAATCAAAGTGTAGTGGTGCTGGGCTGCCATCAGTGCAGAGAGATCTCAATCTGCAGGCGTTGCCCCACAGGCTCGCCTGAAGGAGGTGGAGGAGCTCAGCCAGTGGCTGCCGACTGCAGTGAGGGGCGGGGGCCCCAAGGCTGTGCAGGCAGTCTGTGTCACCCTGTGGAACTGCTGCCTCCCTCTGCTGCAGCACAACCTCCGAAAACACGTCAAAGCCACTCTGATGAAACTGGCCCAAGTTCTGGAAGACACGCACAGGTTCTCTGCACACATCTGACCCAAAACACAACTGTCTGACAGCCACCCCACAACCCATCCTCCTTAAACCAAAGCAGATCCAGTGCATTTCCATATTCCAGCCAAGGTGTTCTCTTTGTTGCATGTTAGACCTTTCTGATTCAAGTCTTCCTTTATTTTTTTTTTGCCATATCCTGTTTAGCTGCCAGTCTTGTCTGTGTTCCCCATAGCTTCATTAGTTCTTCTCTCAGCTTATCTGTTTTTGATGTTTATCTCTGAAGTCTTCAGTGGTTCTTGTTTTGCCTGGAGTTGTGTCACCTGCAGCATGTTGTCTTTCTGTGTGTTTTTCTCTTTAGATTCCAGCTCTTTAGTTCAGCTCCAGTTCTGCCCTCTGCCTCTTTTTAGAGCTCAAGTCAGAAATATGAAACAAGAAATTAGACAGTTTCATAGTTTTTGTTGTTCTTAGTGTTTCCCTTTGACCTAAAACTATCAGTTTTCTTCTCTCAAATGCATAAAAAGACATAATAGATATTTCAACATTTGAGGGGGAAAGCTCCAGATGAAATGTGTTTTTCTCACATGCAGTGTTCTGCTGGAGGTGCGCTGCCAGGTCCATTCAGAGCTGGCATTAATTGAAGAAGAGGAGGGGTGTCTGGAGGCCTCTTTGACTCACCTTCAGAAAGCCATGCTGCTGGGCAGCGGGGCACAACGAGAACGTCTGTTGTCAGCGTTTCACCTCCTGCAGCTCCGACAGAATATCTACTACGACCCGACCCGCACAGAGGACAGAGCCGCCACGCTGCTGCAGCAGGTTTGAACCCTTTCTTTGCCATCCTGGCAGCGAAGGGTGATTCCAACAGGAATTCTCTGTACTGAACACTGCAGTATAGATGTTAAAACTGTACAAACCAACTGACATCCAGTCTGCACGTCTTTCACAGACCTTGGACATACCGCCACATGTGAACGCCTATTGTCGCCACATTCTGGTGTCTGTGGGTTTTCTCCTGGCTCCTGAGGATTTTCAGACTGTGCTGGATGCAGAGAAAACCTCAGAAAGTACAAATATAATTTCCTTTATCTCATTTCAACCTGCTTACAATTTTCATTCACATCTTCTCTTGTAGAAGCACACATTTAGACAAACATCTGATCCGGGGTCTGATGATTTAGTGCTGGTTGAAAAACAAACCGCTCTTTTAGGAAAGTCTAGTGAACATTATGAAATAAAGTCTAGAAATGGACTAGGAAGTTGAAGTTTCTCTCCCAGCAGACAGATCCAGAATGTTGTTTTCTAAATGTCCAAGCTCAGCTTCAGTATTGTTTGACTTTAGAATATGAACTATACCTTAAACAGATCAAACGTCTGCTTCAGCCAGAAAAATTATTTCTAAAAGGAGACGATTTTTTAGTCGCATCTTTTACCTAAGTGGGAATTATTATATTTCTGGTCGGGTAAAAACCTGCAGCTGGCAGATGTTCTTTCTTTTTTATTTCTTATTTTTTCATCAAAAGTGATGTCAAAGTAAATGTAATATTTATAATCTTTTTATTACGTTTTGAATAGCTTTTGTCCTCCATCCTCCTCATGTTGTTCCTCTCAGCTTCACATCCATCCTCCCTCCTGCTGGGATGTTCTGTATCCTCACCAGGCCCTATTTCACACTATTCTATTTTCTTTCATGTTTTGGAAAGATGCTTTCTCTGTGGAATATAAAAACGTTCACATATCGTGTTAGTACTAGTCAAACATTAACACTCGGTCCTAAACCGTTAAACACGCTCGAGTGAAGATCCTCTGTCTGGGTTCAGGGTAGTGAGTTCTTGTAGAAGTCACTGATTTTAACAGGAAATGTGAGAGCGCTGAGATGAAGCCATGTCATTAAATTTGGGGTTGTAGGAGTTTGTGCATATTCTTCAACCTGCAGAGATGTGTACCTAATATCTTTTACTAGTGATGTGACGCTCTTTATGGAGGCTTGTGTCGAGTAGTGGAGGAGGAGTTTCCGAGACACGTGTGGAAGCTTGCATAACTTTTTGTCACTTCTTTTTTCTCATAGCATACAGCACATGCTGAAATGGTCACATGTAGATTTGAAGGTAACTTCCATTCTTGAGTGAATCTGTTTCCTGTTCCTGAAGGCACTCATGGATTTGAACCAGGAGCTCAGCTTGCTGCCAAGGCTCAGCATCACTCTGCATGTGTGCAGAAGGCAGTCAGACACCTGGGCAGACAAAGCATGGATCCTGAAAGCACAGAGAGGTGAACACTTTTCCATGTGTGGATGAATATTCTGAATATCTGCAGCACTATAAAAGGATAACAGCAGCCAGTTTACATTGGTTAGCACCCTATCTCACTAACAGATCAAACATGATTAGAGGATTTGACAGTGTCTTTGTAGAACAGCGGGGGTTCGACTGTTTTCCTTCTCATTTCTTCAGGGTAAAGCTATGGGCAGCCCTGGCAAAGACGGCCAGGAAACAGGAAGTGTGGGATGTGTGCCGAGCTGCCTGTCGATTCTGTTTGCTTTATGATGACGGAAGGTGGAAAATGTCTGTGACGACTGGTAAGATAACTGAAAAGAAATCTGACGTGAAAAAGCAAACCCCGATGACAGAACAGCTAAACCGTTAAGATGACCGGTTCAAACTGTGGAACACAGCAAAGGTTTTTTAAGGTCCACAGTTCCAGTCTTTGTGGCTGTATTTAGTCTGTTTTCTTGGAGGCTTGATCACACGTCATCAGTCTGACCAATCAGAAGTGGTTAAAGTCTTCACTTCCTTGTTCAGATTCTGCTCATAAAGTCTCTCAGTTCCAACAAAAATACCAGCTAAAGCTCGTCTTTAGCGGTGTAGCTTTCCACAGAATCCGGTGTCGGACCGTGGAACAAGAGAACAAAACAATGAAGCTCAGAGAAGAGAGTCTGTCTGGCATCTGTGGCAGTTATAGCACTACATCTCCCATGATGCATCGGATTAAAGTGATAGCGTCTCAGCGTACAACAAGTTTTTCCTGTTAAACGTCTTGAAACCAATCAAACACACATCAAATAGTTTTGAAATCTTCTTGATGATCAGAGGTCCACAGTTTAGTTTCCTTTAAGGTTTGTGTTCATTAACAGCTAAAAATCCTAGAGTTCCGTCCAAGTCATCTTTCTAACTGAAACACTTTTCTAAGAACGTCTGGATTATTTTAGATGTTAAACTTAAGAAGAAGTAAGAACAACATTTAGAGAACGGTATTCAGCGTGGCTTTATTAACATACGGTAATCACATCTAAATATGTGAATTGGTTCTATTCAGGTTTTAATTTGACTGTTTGCTGGTCAGTAAAGACAGCTTGCTTTTTCACAGTCATGTGGTCGCTGACTGTTAGAAAAAAGGCCCATGCTCCTATGTATCATTAAAAAGAATTACTTAAGTGCATTTCTGGGAAAAATGTTCCCTGTTCACAAGGAAATGCTTGTTCAATACAGCCTCTTTAGAGAAGTCATAGGAACCATTGCAGCTTTTATTATTTACAAAAAAGAAGCTCCTCTAAAGTTTTTGTAGAAATGCATTTTGGGTTTTGAAATAATGGGCTGAGAATGCAAATGTTGCATTTTCCTTTAATTTGAAAGTCCTTTGTTGATCCCCAGTATTGTGCAAAAATGAAACATGTCAAATAGAATAGAAAGCCTTAGTCTGTCATGACCATCGAACATTGATATTCAGGTGCAGAGAGTGATGCTGCAGGCCTTCAGTGCTGCGGTCCCAGCCCAACTCTGCGCCTTTTAGCTGAAATCCACTTCATCAGTGCTGAGGTGAGTTCATTTACAGCTTTATTTCCTGCTTTTCACACTGACTTTTGAAGACCTTTGAACAGCCACTGCAGTCTTACATTCCTCCTGGTGCTGTGATTAGTAAAGGGAGCTTCTCTTATTAGCAGCCTCATCTTCATTTCTAGCTTTAAAGCACAACTCTGTGCATAAAGAAAGAAAGCATCAACATCTACAGGTCTCTGCACAGGCCTAGTTTGCATTCTGACTCATTTACACAATTCAGTCTAATTCACTTTTCCAATGTATTTTTCTGACCAAATGTTTCGATTAGGTTTGATATATCTACATCATGCTTTTGTTTTGATTTCTTAGCCTGTCTTCATAAATGTGATTAGTGGAAGATTGAAACTCTAAACCTGCATTTGGGATTTTTTGAAAAAGTGTGTGTGATTTGTTAGTCAGAAATTGTTGCTGTTGTGATTGTTGTACAGCCCGGCAAACCATCAGGATTGTGGTTTCAAGCCCAATGGTTTGTAGAGTGCAGAGAAGTGACGCTGCAGTGGAGACAGCTCTGCTCTGCAGTGCCTTGACCTTGGCAGAGCTGCCACAGTAGCCTCTCCTCTCCTCCTTTCATGTGTTTCTTTCTTTTCTGAGGCACAGCCTTCTTTATGGATTTTTTTCAGCATTTCAAGTTCCATTTCTCTCACCCTAATGAAGATAAGCAGCTCCTCCAGCCATAACTTTATATATAAAAGTGAAATAAAAAGTTCCCCAGTGTGTTTTGGCTTTGACAACTTTGGAAAAGCTGTGCTTTTCAAGTCTCGTTTTCCTCATTTTTTGCGATTGTTTTCCTGATAGGATATGGTCTTTAAAGTCATATGTTGAGTTTGGGAAATGAATGAAGTCTGCCTTGTCCAGGCCACCATCCAGATGCTGGTAGCTGAGGGGGTTCAGCCGAACAGTCTGGCGGTCCCGTCACAGGAGAGATGGCCTAACGTCTCAGAGGCGGACTGGGCCGCTTACAGGTGAAACCTCAGCCCACTGCACAAAATCCAGCAGTCTGCCTGGTTTATACTGAAAGGAAAGTCATTTTAGACCTTTGGGTTTTCTTTATTGTCACCACATTTTTTTATCAATGTGAACAGTTTGCTTTCCATCTCTACAAGTTCCTCTTCAGAGCTGTTCTTGGCTAGTTTACTGTTTCACCTGCTGTTTCTCCAAACCACTTATTGCTGTTTTTTTATCTTAATCCTTTTCTGGTAAAAAGCTGCAGCTGTTATGCAGGCTGTGAGGTTCAAAGCAGGACAAAAAGAGTTTGCTGGAACCAAATCCTGACTGTCATAAAGGCATTCTGAAATACTGATACAGGTCCCACCATTGGGACATGTCTGTGTGGATGTTTGTCCCGATCCCCCCTCAGGAGCCACTGAGGGGGTTTGGTGTTTCTTAATGACAGGAAGAACAGTGAGGGTTTTAATGGGGACCTTTTCAGATATCTACAGCTCAACATAATGCATATCCTTTTATGGAATTGTATTATTGGTGGACAAGTGAAAAACATCAGAGACAAATTATCGACTAATAAATAAATGACATTTGAGTTTGTGAAAACAAAATGGTACAGTTATTAAAGTATTTTATTCACTGCAAAGATTATCATCAAGCTCAGATGTTTATCAATTCCAGCTGTGAATAAACTTTGGTATATGCTCTAAATAAATCTGAAGCATGACACCAGCATTGGCATTATTTCTGTGTTTGATTGTGAATCTCAGAGACTGGATCCACAGCCTGTCTGCTTATGCTACCTCCAACTTCATGCGAGCAGGCCAGCTTGGGGCAGAGATGGGAGAGCCGTGGGTGGTTGCAAACGCTGCCGTTTACCTGTGGAATTATAACAGTCACTTGCTGGCAAAGGGGGAATACCAGCTCCTGCTCCCCACCTTTCAGAGCCTTCTGGACAGGCTACAAAGCACACAGGATATTGGGTAATTGAAGCTTCCTAGTGATTGTATTTTTATTATCTCATGTAGAAGTCTGTTTCTGTGTCTGTAAGAAACAGCAAGTTTCATCATCATCATCATCATCATGAATCACTGGGATGTGAAATAATGTAACTAGGTCGTGTTTTTTCCAGCTGCGACGTTTGGCTTGGATCAAGTATTTTTTATCAAAGCTGAACCTTAACACTGTTACCCATTCTTTTGTGTTGTCCAGGCTAAATGATGCTGGGTTACCTGAAGCTTCAGTGACGAGAGGCTGCTGCTGGTTCACAATGCAGCGTCTAGATTTGTCGGTAGCACTAAAAGTTCGAGCAAATAACGCCGATCTTGGTCCCCTTGAGTTTGCTCCCAGTCAAATATTTGATTTTTATTCAAATCTTTGTTTTTACTTTTAATCACTCACATACTGCTCCCTTTGAAATCAGCCAAAGATGGGCCAAACAGCCATGGATGCATTTTATATGAGCCCTGAAGTAACTTTTGATGTTTCCATTTCAAATCAGTGATCTTTAATTTCTAACTTCACAGTCAGCTAAAACAAAACAGAGGTGATGTGAGTTTGGAGCTTTTGTTGTGTGTGTGTGTGTGTGTCTCTCAGGAACACCACTCTGTGTGTGCTGCTGTGTGACGCTGTGGCCCGGGGCTTGATCCAGCCCATATCTGAAAGAGACAGCGCTGAACCTGCTCCTGCAGGACTTAAGGGCAAAAACAGAGCTGAGAAGAGATCGGAGAGGGCTGCCAGCACCCGGGGGGCATCTACAGACCCGGCTGCACTGCACCATGTTCACAAGGCTTTGGAGGTTTGTCACTGCATGTAATGCAGATGTGTGGAAATGCAATGGGACACTTTTCAAAGTTCTCATAAACGCAATCAACTCTAAGATCTAGAGGTTTTGACATTTTGTATAGAATACATTTGAACAGGGATCTTCATGTGGCAAATATAAACAGACCTGCTTTTGATTGTTGTCTGCTGAATATTTTGGCCCATCCGTTTGTTTTCAGGCAGGTTGAGGAGATTTCTTATTTCTGTCATGAAGGACCAGCAAACCAAACCTCAGCGCTTAAGAACTGCTTGGAGTCTTCAAAGATGAAAGAGTGCTTGCTCAATTGCTGGATGCAGCTTGTTTTTTTGTGAGATGTATTCCTCTAATCAAATTTTAAAATGATGTGCACATAATACACAGCCTTCATAGATGTGAAGCTATGAGACTGTCACGTGCATGTATCCATTATTTTAAAACACAGAGAAGCAGAAGATGGGGACTCTGCCTGAAGGAAGCTTTTAATCTTTAACGTTTCAGAATATAAGCTGTTTTGTGTAAAAGTTGTTCTTATTTAGAAAGCAAACATAATTCTTACCAGATTTTTTTGTGGAAACAAAAAAAGTTATTTCCTTTTATTTTTGATTTAGCCAAAATGATCCTTGTCTTTTGGGCGTGGTGTAGCTGCAGGGAAAGTGTTTTCACAAGGCTTCTTGTGTCTGAAGCAGACAAATGTTGTGTGTCTGTGTTTAAGAGAGGATCTTTCAGGAAATGTTCAACTATCCCAAAAAAATAAAAGAATCCTCCAGGGAAACATTTTCTTTTTTATACATCTGGTAAAACATTTAGGTTCACATGCACAGGTATGTATTCAGACACACACACACACACACACACACACACACACACACACACACACACACACCTGCACTTGGATGCACAGACATGTACCCCCATATGTCCACACACACGCATGTGCACACATGCACCGGTATGCTCAGACATGTCCACACACTTGCACACACGTGCATGTGTCGGTGCACAGACACGTGCACACAGGCTAACATGAAGCCTTGTTGCCCGGTTGTTCCTGTGCTTTTGAAGTTCTATTTCTCCGTCTTCTTTGGTGCCAATTAAACCCAGTTTCCTTTCTCTGTTCTATTTTGAGTCTCTGCCAGGAATATCAGCCGTACGTTCTAATGAAAGGACTTTTATCATTGAATTGTTAACAAAAGTTCATCACAGAGGCTTCTTTTTTTTATAAAACATTGTTTTGCCTGCTGTTCATTTTACTCCTAAATGTTGAAATGACAGACTCAGAGCTGCATTAAGCTCTGCTGTTTAAATTATTGCATTGGGTCAGAGAAAGTTGTGAAGCCTGCAGCAGATACTTTACTCCTGTTCAGTCTATGGCTGTTCCATGATCACATGTTACATTTTAGTGCTTATTTTTCCCCAGCCTGATGCTCTTTAACCGTCTCAACATTGTCCCCAGCTGTGTGACCACGCTCTCAGCTTATCCAGCTCCACAACCACTGGAGAAACTGTCCCGCTTGCTGTCAGGAAACAGGTCTTAACCACATGGGTTCAGATCAAGATGCTTCTGCAACAGCGGATTGACATGAAGATGGACGCACTACAACATAAGGTTAGATCCTTCTGTGAAATGCCTGCCTAGTTAAATGTAAAATCCTTTTCAATGTGTGCCGACAGTACACAGGTATTAGTGATGGGTCAGGTTTACAAGACATTCTGCTGCTCCAAGTTAGGTTGAATGAAATAACTCTTGAGTCAAACTTCATGGATGTGGTGTCTGATTTATGATTATCCTGATGGTTAAATTGTGATTTTAAAGGCACATCAGCTGAGAGTTTGACTGTCTGAGCCTTTGACATGAAGGCGTCTTCACTTAGGAATCTCTTGTTTACAGTTTAGTTCAGTTCTTTTCCCAACTGTATTATTAAAACCACACTGGCAAACAGTTGCAAAGAGCTCAACATGCAACAGACAAAACATACAAAGCAAAAGCCTAAAAATAGAACATGTGGATACGTCCCAAAAATCCATAAATACTCACAATGAAAACTTTGTAAATAAATAGCATTAAAAAAGTTAACAAAACCAATTAGATGGCTGTTTGAGTTATTTCAAAGTCCATCAATAAAGGTCATCAACATCAAACATGATGAGATGTGGGGAACTTAACGTCTCCAAAGCAGCGGGGCCAGAGAAATTGTTGATTGTCTGGAAAGTTCCTGTAAAATGTCTAGATTTGTAAATGTCCTCCTGGGTTTTTTTTCAGAAAGCATGTTTAAACTACCCTGACTTTAACCCTAAACTCTGGCTGAAGTCCGCCTGAACTTGCTTACTCTGGGTATGTCGGTTCCAAAAGACCGGATATGAGTTAGCGTAATTGTGCTCAACTTGGTAACCCTGGGTTAATGCTCGTGCACCACACGGTTGAGTGTCCAGTGTTGGAAATGTTTTCGCCCAGGGTCCTCAGAAATGGGGCTTTAGAAGGCAGCAGAGAGAGCGAAGTGCAGCACACTGAATTTTATTGAATATTGTTTAGAGTTGAGTGTAAAGGGGCCTGAAAACTTTTGAAGTTGTGTTTATCAGTTAAATGACTTAGACAAAAAATGTATATATAACCATCAAAGTAATGATTGTTTTGGCAATCATGAATAAAAGCTAAAGCTATTTTCAAAACCTTGTTTGCATTCTCTTTTATGTTCATCTGTCATGCTATCTAAAAACATCCAAACTAAAATAAAAACTGCTAATTAAGGCCCTCTAGTATTTTATTAAGTGGCAAAATATGCAAAGCGTAGAGAAGATTGATGTGTTTTGCTCATTATACATTCTTTTGTTTCTGTTTTGCAGTGTAAGAGTGAGGAAGCGTCTGCGATGACGAGCGTTCTGGTTGGAGTTGAGATGCTTAAGTGGAATAAAAGCCCGGGACATACAGACTTTTCTGTTCCCAGTCTCTCAACGGTATATCCTCAGTCTGTTTCCTACTGTAGCCTATATGCCAGCAGCATATGCCACAGTGACCTGTGAGCCCTCTGAGCCCATCGGCATCTCATCATTCATCCAAGGAAAACCCCTCTTTGGCAGCACTTTGCTTATCAGAGGTTTAACTTTGGAGAAAATGTGTGGAGAATTGCCTAAACTGAGGGTGTGACTCTTCACTGCTGAGTTTTTCTCTAAATGTTCATCTTCTACCCTCTTTCTGTGTCTCTCTTCTTCAAACTTCATTTTTTCAGCATCTTTTATTTAACATAAAGGCAAATAAAATACTCGTTAAAAGCGCAGAGTTTAAAAACAAATACAAAGAAAACAGGACATTTACACCATTGATATACATTACTGGATTGACCTTTTCCTGTTGGCTCCTCCACAGTGGCGTGCGCGTGCAGCAGCCACTGCTATGCATTGAGTCACGTCAGCAGAACCCTGCTGTTCCAGTTTTCAGAAATCGAGCTAGCTCCCTCATTTATTAACCGATTTTCACAGAACATAGCTCAAATTAAAGCTTGGAAAATTATTTGATCTCGTGGTATATTTAAATATTTACGATCTCTAAATATTAACCTTTGAATAGTGCAAGAACCGTGTCTTTTATTGTTACAGGTAACACATTGCTGTCAAATAACAGCTTTTAAATATTCGTGATTTTGGATTTTGCCTGTATGCCAGAATCTGTCTAACTGAGCTTGAACATGCCTGTCATCCAAGGACAGGAAGGAGGAAAATTGTTGAGGTTCAATAGCAAGAATGGCTGATAAAATTGACAAAGTAAAGTGACAAAGTCATTTTCCCATTGAAAACACCACAAAGTGCAAAGAAAGAAATCTTCCTCCACCACACATACAGAGACGAATAGGTAAATAACACCATGGAAAAGTCTACCATAATGAAAACTACTGTGAAGAGCTTTAATTACTGCTTTATTATTGCAATATATACTAATAATATATATGATCTATAATATACACACTATAAATACATATATTTAAACTATATTTTATAAATTTAAATTAATTTAATGAAGGTGACCCAGAGGTAGGGTTACGGTTACGGCTAGAGCGGTTCCTGAACGTGGCTGTGTCTGCAGCTCACCGCTCCCTCAGGGGATGGGGAGGGCAAATGTCACACAATAGATACAGATGTGTGAGGACAATGCATCTATATGCATTGTCCTCACACATCTGTGTGGCCAATGTGAGTTTCCATCAGTTCCTGTGCTAACATCTGCCACTTCAGCACTGGCCGCATGTATTTAGAAAATGGCGTGTAAACAGCCACTTTCTGAAAAACATACATCAATAGACCAAACTAGCATGCTACTTGTTAGCACCCACTTTAGCAGCCACTTCACACTTCCCAGCCGGGTTTTTCTCTATTAAAATGCAAATACTAAGCTGTGAAAGTATGGAAGCATTTCTGTAGCATAATTCAAAATAAAAGTCAATACCAGAAATGCCTTTTTATTTTCAAAATGAAGCTGCATTTGTTGACTCAAAATAAAAAATAAAAATCAATCTGCCAAACCACTTTTTCATCTTCTTCTTTAACGTCGCTCATTCTGTGACATAATTAAAGTGAAAATGCAAAGAGGGGATTGTTTTTTCTTTTTCACATCCACCGTATGAAAAGTATCACATAATTCATGTCCAGTTGGCGTTTCCAGGAGGGAGGCGGTCACTGCCACTGCCCAACACAGTGGCTCAGGGCCCACTCCACGACTATTAGACCACAGAGCACTTCAGCAACAGCACCCCCTACAGGCTGAGCAGGCAGTGCCCCAGAACAACTGGAGTTAAAAAAGAAAAAGCATTAAAATTGATTAAATCATACACCTAAATATTGAGAATATAATGATAATATTAAAACAGATCGTACATTTTTCTATTTCAAACATTTTTTGTCTTTAGTTTTTTCCATCTCTCCACATTTGAGGTCTTTTTGCTTTTGCTCTTTCCACCATTTACTTCTTTGATTTCTTGTTCTTTGTGCTCTTGTTTTTCTTTCTGTCTATGGACTTTCATTTATTTCCTGATATTTCTTTTCTTTCTTCTTCTCTTCTCTTCCATTACATCTCTCCTTTTCATACCTGTCTGTATTTACTTTACTCTTGACTGACTTTCTTACTTTGACATCATTCCTCTGCTCCCGACTCCCAACCTTTTTCCTTCACCTTGGCTTTCCACTTTTCTCTTCTTAACCCTTGCTCCAGTCTTCCTTCTAACCTTTCTTTTCCTGGCTTTCATTTGGATTTCCTTCTTTTTCTCCGCTCCTGCAAAGCTGGTGAACACAGCGTCTGAATGCAGCTGGTCCGACGCTGTGGTGGAGCTGCAGGTGTGGTGCCAGCTGGCCGCCTTCTGCCACCGTGCCAACGACCACAGCTCCGTGTTACGCTGCACCCTGAGCGCCCTGCAGCTGGAAGAGGCCGCAGCCAAAAGTCTTAATACCACACCCTGTGTTTTGTAAGTGTAGTTTTGCATTTCATAAGTATCAGTTTTATTTTGCAATGTGTCCATTAAAGACTTTTAAAAGTATTGAAAGGTAATGTGAATGGCTGAAATGTTTGCTTTCAGTATTTCCTGAGGATCACGTGGTCATCTGACTGATCCACTGATTGGAAAAGTGATCATATGATTGAGTGTGACATCCTTCTTTCTTTGTGTAGATTTGGACCAACTGCAGTAAAGGAGCTGCTGAGCAGCGCAGCCTGCTTGAGAGGTTTGAGCTTGGTTCATGAGTCCAGGGGAGACCTCAGTGCTTACAGACAGGCTTTGCAGGTGCTGCTGTCCAGCGTCAGGTACGCTGTTGATGTATGGCTAGGTTCCTAGGTCTTTGGTTTTATCTGACTCCTCCTTGTCTTTTCCATAGCTTTGCCAAAGAGGCAGAAAATGCATGGTTGTGTGTCACGGCTGCTGGACATTACTGGAGCGCTAGTCTGGCTCTGACACAGGACCCCCAGGAAAGATGGCAGCTCAGAGAGGACCTGGAGATGGTCCTGAATGCTCTCGTTCATATCAGCAGATGTGAACGAGTAAGCGCCCACATCCTTTTAATCATATACTGTAAATTCTTGCAAATGATGAATTCATAAAGTACTTTTTGTCAATGGTAAATACTTACTGTATGAAGCACTTTTCTACCTAGAAGGCCCAAAGCGCTTCACCATAACAGTCCCATTCACCCATTCACACACATTCACACTCTACTGCCAAACACCTGTAACCACCAGAGGCCAAGTGGGGTTCAGTGTCTTGCTCAAGGACACTTTGACACACGGGCAAGAAGTGCTAGAATCGAATTTGCAATCTTTTGATGTGAGCTCAACTGCCCCACCTCTGCAGCAATAGCCATTCTGAATGAAACAGAGTCTCCCTGTGACCCTCATAACATTTAAAGTGTGTAGTCTCTAATTTTTGGTATTCGGATCGTGTTTGGATATACTTTCTGTCCCTGACTTAAGTTTTCTTTGCCAAAGATATCGATTGGTTGTCATGCAACAGGTTTTTTCTCTCCGCTGCTGCAGGCATTAAACCAAAAGCCCCAAAC
The DNA here is from genome assembly GCA_037389245.1 of Oryzias sinensis. Lineage (NCBI taxonomy): Eukaryota > Metazoa > Chordata > Actinopteri > Beloniformes > Adrianichthyidae > Oryzias > Oryzias sinensis. The sequence continues at coordinate 27,068,837 of CM074500.1, forward strand.
CCCTCACATAATCTCTTAGTCACCTTTGTAGGCCATTATTAAACATTTAGGATCATCTGAACTGAATTGGATTAACAGTCATAATGAATGAAGCTTGTCCAGCTTTGATGTGACGCTTTATGAATGAACTGAATTCAAATAGGGCTCAGCTGCACACCAACAATGCAGTCAGAGCCGCGCGTCTTTGCTTCTCAAGGAACTTTGATTTTTTATTCTTATTAATTCAGTTATTTACAAGCTAGTGCAGACTGCTATCATTGTTTTGGTCACTGACAAGCCAAATGAATCCAGACTTTTGCCATCTGAAATGGTGTAGGAGTTGTGCCAACAGATTTTCATGCCATTACCATAAACAGTCATTCAACTGTAAAAATAACTTTAAGATTTATAATTAAACGCAGCTTAATTCAAATTCAAAAGAATTCAAAATAATCGTCTGCAGGGCTTTTTTCTACTTGACAGTGTTTATGCGAAGGGTCTGAAATGAAAATGCCAAATGATGACAGCTGATTAACTGGGTGTAACAGCCCCAGCAATGCTGGAGACTTAAAGAAGGCATTTTATGCACAAAGGCAATTCAAAGTGCTTTGCATTATCCATTAAAGCCTGAACCAAACCAAGAGAGGAATAAAGGATAAACTGGAGTTATTTTTAGAACAAAGAGCATCCAAGTACCTTTGTGCCTGCTCTTTAAACAAAGAAGAATGCAGCCGCTGCTGTATGATCACACAAACCTCCATTTTACCTTCACTTTGTTTCTCTTTAGGGTCTAAGAAAAGGACTCCCAATAGAAGAAGCACAATCTTGTGGATTTTCTAAACATCCTTCAAAAAGTGAGTACTAGGGAGAAAAAGAAGTCTGTGGAGCTTCTACTTTGGTCTGGTGATGCCCTGATGCTTCTGCATGTGTCTACAACTGTAAAGGATTTCTATTTTGCTCTTTACAATAAACCTGTTCCGTCTTTGTTTTGCAGCAGATGAGCGGGGTCTGTCTTTGAGAGCTGCAATTTACAGGTGTTTGCTTCAGCTTCACATTGATGGAGCAGACTTTGATGGCGCCCTAAAGCTGCTGGACAAAGCTGTGAAGGACATGCCTCGCACCAGACACCGAGTGTGAGTCAAAGTGGGAGCTGAGAGCTCTGTGGGATGTGAGGCACATCAAAGACCTGTTCTGTATTTTATTAGGCCGCTGCTGAAATGTGGTGTTGTGGTGAAAGCACGCCTGGGACAAAGTGTGGAGCAGGACATGCAGGAACTACTAGAAGAAGGGGAGCAGGGCTACTCATCCATGTGGCACCAGGCAGCTCTGAGTGCTGACACTGTGTACCAACAACTGCAGTTCTACCACAAAGCCATCACGTCTCTCACGGTATTATGCCTCCCTCACCTAAGCCTCATGCAAATATGTGCAAATGTTGGTAGATTTGTTCATGTCTGCTCTCTTCAGGACGTTTCAACTCAAGAGGAAGGGTTTAAACAGGACTCTAGTACCATCATCTGGAACCACCATGTCATTACATTATATTTTTGTCAATAAAAAGCTCTACTGAAGCAACCTAAAATGATCCTCTATGAGCACAAGACGAGACTCAGACCAAGTCATAATCAATCAAAATAAGCATTTCTGCTGCTTATGGCCTTGTGTCGTACACATAATCACTGTTTTCATTAATATATGTCTCTAAGCGCTCTACCATTAGGTTGAGCAGGCGGTTAAAGGGATGTATTAATGTCTAAGCCTATTCAAGTACATCTAAGCTTCTTTACTAATTTATCATCACAACTATCAGGTCAATCGTGTGCATTTTGTTTGTTAGCACATTTCCTAAAGAGTATGATGTAAGTGAAGGGAGTGCATTGTGTTGGGGATGATGTTTGTCTAAAACAGCTGACTGAATGTGTCTCTGTAAACAGGCCAGAGAGAGTCGATGGCAAAAGGTCACCATTCTGCTGGAATTTGGAAATTGGCTTTACTGGCATAACTTCCCCCAAACAGACGCCCTGCAGCAGGTTGAGTGGGCCATCGACCTCCTCCTGCAGCCGGAGCCTGAACTAGAGGAGGCGCCAGATCCTCCACCAGGTAATCCTCCCTTAAAGCAATCCAACCAAATCTCTGAGCGATTGAAGTTTATACTTTTCTATTTACAAGACAATAATAAAATAATGTGTCTACAGTGAAATGGGAGTCTGGGGCCGGAGTCCAGGGTTCATCTATTGAGAGTCTGTCTGGTGTGAAGGAGGTGCGCCGCCTCGACGGCTTGATCCAAGCTCACACTCTCCTCGCTGTCATGTCAGGGATAAACTCCCATGAGCACCAGCTTAACCTGCTCAGAGCCCACACTTTTGTCCTCCATGTGTGGCAGGTGCTGTAAACAGCAGCAGAGCTGACGTTCTCTTTCAGCTGGAGTGTTGAAGGGTGTGTCACATGTGTTCCCCCTCAGGTTTCCATGGCAGCGGCTTCTGAAATATCCAGTGAGATGTCAAAGAGTCAACTCCATCCTCCTCCCTCTGCTGGATCGAGAAAAGGCAGAGATAGGGACAGAAGCAGGAAAACCAAAGACGTGAGACGCTCAGTTCACATTGGAGTAACAGGAGAACTGGAATGTAGTGAACAGGATGCTTGAACTTTCACAATTAAAGACAACCTCTGACTCATTATAACTCAAAGCATCTCTTACTCACTAGGTTTTGAAAATAGTTATGAATTATAAATGAACGACTGATAAATGTCTTCATACTGTACTCTTTGCCCACTTTGATTTCAGCTCAGCATCTTTCTTGTACAACTTCTTACATACTTAGAGGAACTCTTGGAGCCTCACAGAGATGCATTAAAGCAACTATACATTTTCTGAATACACGGTCAGGAATCATGAAAAATGTCGGTTCTTGTCTGTTTGAACAGCTGCACTCTGTAGAAGACAAACATCAATCGTCTTTCCTGGAGAAGACAGTACCGTCCACCGCTAGGGAGTGGGTCAGCTTTGTCTGTCCCGACCAGGCTAGGCAGATCTTCAGAACCAGCAGCAGCCCTCACTGCATCAACGCACACAGCATTGCAAAGCAGGTATGCCTGCCTTTTGTTTTTCCTAGTCATAACATTTGTCATCCACATTATTAACACGGATCTGCCTTCTAAGACTTTGTAGTCGGTAGTTTATCTGTTGCTTAAAACAATTGCCAAACATTTGCCTTTTTGCTGTGAGTTTCAGAGGATCACTGAATAAAATATGATTTACACCATGGTCCGGGGGAATACTGGGTTCTGATTGGGTGCTGGTGTGGATTAAAAAGTGATAATGGACACCTAAAAAAGAAGCAACAGGCTTCCGTGTCCTCCGTTAAGTAAGTGTCATTCCGCGAAGTGCAATAATGCTGATAATGTATAAGGCCATTATCCCGCTTATGCTATAGTCACTTACAAAATAAATAAATATTCAACCAGTTTTTAGTACAATATTCTTGTTATTTCTTCGGTTTAGATCATGTTTTTCACAAAAAGCGGACTATTTGTTACGTGGTGCGGCACCGCTTAGACATCGTGGACCTGGACTGCAGTGGCACAGGAAAGCGATATCTATGCTGATGATCACGATAAGTTAAATGAAGCATCATTTCAGGGAAAGTTCACCTCTAACCGCTTGTTTTTGTCCTGATGAAGAAGATAAAGCTTGTTTTAAAGGAGCCAGCGCAGTGATACAGAACATTTAAGCTATGTGACCGGAACTACTTTTTTAGGCGTGCATTATCACTGTGCTTTAGGAGCCGGTTTAGCTCGTGCTGGTTTGCGGCGCCTTCCGTCCGTGAAACCAGGGTTCGACTCCGGGCTGCTCCCTGTTCCCTTCTCTACTTCTGTGCCGGTCCCAACCCCGGTTGCTTTGAGAAGGTTGCGTCAGGAAGGGCATCCGGCGTAAAACATTGCCAAGTTTACCATGCGACTTGTTCGCTGTGGCGACCCCTGATGGGAAAAGCCGAAAGAGAAAGAAGAAGATTATCACTGTGCTTTATCACTCAATTCACCCAGCAGCCAATCAGAATCAAGTATTCACCCGGTATATACCATGGTATATGTAAGGGTTAATGGCCGACGAAGTATGCATTATCACTTTTTAACGCACGCCGTGGAAGCCTAAACCGTCCTCTGCAAGTGCGTTAAAAAGTGATAATGCATACTTCGAAGGCCATTAACCCGCTTATACCATGGTCACTTATAAGAGAAAGAAATAGTAACAGTTTTTAGTCCTTAATTCTTGTTTTTTTCCAATTTGGATTGCTTTTCTCACTAAAAGCTGACTATTTGTTGCAAGACGCGGACTATTTGTTGCATGATGCGACGCGCCGCACCACGTAACAAATAGTCCACGTTGTGCCGAACCACCACTGCAGTCAAGACTGGGCGATATAAAGCGACATATATATATGCTGATATTCTGATGGGTTGAATAAAGCATCAGTTCAGAGAGAAAGTTCTCCTCTTACCGCTTGTTTTTGTCCAGATGATGAAGCTAAAGGTTGTTTTAAAGAAGCCGGCGCAGTGATACAAAACATTTAAGCTAGGTGACTTCTTTTGTCACCATGCGGTTATCTTGTGGTATATTGTGGGCGGCAGTGGCTCAGGTGGTTGAGCAGGTCGTCCAATGATCGAAGGGTCGGCGGTTCGATCCCCACTCCCCCCCAGCCAACTGTCGTTGTGTCCTTGGGCAAGACACTTCACCCTCCCTGCCTCCAGTGTGGCTCCACTGGTGTGTAAATGTGTATTAAATTGTCAGAGGGGCCGTAGGCGTGAACTGGCAGCCACGCCTCTGTCAGTCTGCCCCAGGGCAGCTGTGGCTACAACAGTAGCTACCATCACCAAGAATGAATGAGGAGTGAATGAATAATGGACACAATGTAAGCGCTTTGAGCGTCTGGAAAAGCACAGATAAATCCAATCCATTATTATTATTATATCACTTTTTAATGTACACCCAGCAGCCAATCAGAATCGAGTATTCACCTGGACCATGGTATAATTTTTAATAATGGACAGGACACTCTGTTGGGTATTATGTCTTACATAATTAAGTCCTAAAATAGTATTTGGTTAAACCTGAGTGATATGTTCAAAGTTTTTAAAGAGTTCTGTCTGTTCATCCACAGACTCAAAGCTTGTTTTACCTGCATCTGCTGGAGAAAGAGCTGGAGTCTCTTTCATTCCAGCTCCACATCCTGCCTGTCCTGCACCTCGCTGAGGTCATCGCCCATGATCTTTTACAGCTGAAGGAGCTCTCTGACACCTACAGACTCCGGTAAGAAACTCCAGGGAATTTCACAAAAACAGAACCTCCTAAAAACAACCTTTAGATTCTGAGGCTGGTGGCATTAACCAGCTGTCCTTAAGTCATCAAAACACATCCCTATCTGTTTAGTGACATCAGAGTTTCCTCTTGTGAGGTCATAGTCCGCCTCCCACCCTCTGTATGATCAGTCCTGGTACAGAAGTACACTTTGTTTCTGTGCATGTGAGATGAGCACCTGAGTCTGGCCGTTTCACTCACACATTCTGCACTTTCTTCTGCCCATCTAGAATTGTGAAAACCTGTGCCCAGCTGGGGTTAGATTTCCATTCACCGTATCAAGAGGAGATTTTGACTCTGAGTTCAGTTCGAGAGCAGAAACAAAAGGAGTATGGGATTTCAGTCATGTACATGTCATGTTGTCTAACTTCCATAACCTTTGATATGATATTTCTGTCTGCAGGAGCCACAAAACTATACTTGTTTCTGGATACAAGAAGAGCCTTCACAAAGCCCAGAACCAGGTCTGGTTTTTCATGAAACAGATATTTATTTATTTTCAGCTGCTACTTTCAGGCAAGTTTTTAGATTTTCTGAAAAACATTCTGCCTGCAGATTGTTAGACTTTAATGACATTCATGATTTACCCTTCTACTAGGAGGACATTTGGGAAGATAGCTTTATGAGATCACTGGGCACTTTGTTCTTTGTCCCTAACCCTTGTGCTATCTTATATGACCCCCCCCCCTTCCATTGAGGTGTTCCCCCTACCATGACAAAGGTGGATAAAGGTGGAAAGATTTCATGAAATCCATGGACACCAGTGAAGATCACAAATCATTGAAGAAAAAAGGTTCAGCGCTCTGTCTAGTGGGTCTAGATGACCCAACTCCCAATGTTAAAGTGCCTAGGATAGCACAAGAGTTACAAATGCCTGAAAAAAACTACCAACAGTTTCTGTGTTTGTCAAATATATGACATCTTAAAGCATAATACTTGTTTTGTCTCCAAAAATGTTGGTTGTTTTTCAGAAACCAAAAGCGCTAAAAGGACCAGTGACACTGCGACAGATGAAGGACGTGAGTCCTCAAGATGTGTGGCTGGACAAAGCTGACATTTGCCTGAGCTTACGGCTGTATCAGTCAGCCCGGCAGCTTCTGGCAGAGGCCCACATCCTGGCTAAGGTGAGATGAAACATGCTATCTGTTGGGTTTTCATCAGGTTGTTGCCAAGGGTTTTTTATTTTTGTTTGAACTTTGTATGAAACATGAAAATGTGGACTAAATATTGCATCATGTAGGATTATGTATCATTTCTCCTGTATGTCTGAACACATTAAGATCTAACCCTTTTTGAGGTGACATCAGGGACAGAAGGTTAATAAAAGAAGAAAGGGGAAACTGGCATTAATGTACAAACAAATTGCATTATGAAGTACTAAAACATAAAAGTACTTTGAAGTACTGTGGGTTTATAACATTCTGTGAGTACATCACAACCGTCATCATGGGAAACTTTTCATAAAACATTGCTGCTGTATAAGAATGGCAAAATTATGCAGCCACAAAGAATTATGGGACATAATTTCTGAGAAGAAGGCGGAAGCACTGACTAGTAGGGGTGTAACGGTACACGTAGTTGGACTGAACCGTTTCGGTACGGCAATTGACACTATGTTGTGGAATGAGTGTGTGCTGAAGTGTGTGTCTGCCAATGAGTTGGTGTGTGCGCTGCGCGTGCAGGAAGGAGGGGGGGCAGAGCGCGTAGCATAAGAGTGTGTGTATGAGCGCACTTTCAGGGTGTAAAAACTGTTTCCTCCAAAAGAACAGAGACCGGTTCTTTTACTAACCCCAAAGGAAGATCCGCCTCCGACCCTGGAGAGGATCTCCTCTGGTTTTCCCCCCACGGTTAGAAACCTCATTGCAGGAGGTTCAACAGCTATTAGGTGACAGTGAGCATGTCAACAGTATCATGCGGACGCGAGCCCCCCCCCCCCCCCCCCCCCATCTCCTTACATGCTCCTGTGTGGAAACACTTTGGATTTGTTTGGATGAAGGGAAAAGACAATTGGATAAGCTGAACGCTGTGTGTTGACATTGTTACACAAAGATAGTTTATTCCACAGTATCACATCTTATCTGTTCACAAATTTAAAACAGCATCACCGACTGGAACAATCGAGTCTACAAGAAAAAAAAATGTGCAGTTCAAATGGTTTTTTTCAGGTCAGTTTTAATTGTCCAAAGTTTTTGGTTCCTGGCATCTAATAGTTTTTCTTATTTAATAAGCAGATCACCTACATAGGTCAATTTCATTTATTGTTATGTAAAGCCAATAAATGGATTTTGCTAGTACCGTAATTTTGTTCTGCCTTTCTGTACCGAAAATGTATTGAACCGAGCCCTATGCAATTCTGAACCAACCCGAATTGAAATTTGAGTGTACCGTTAAACCCCTACTGACTAGCATCTTCATAGCACTGAGGTTGCAATTGTTTTTGCTTCCATCAATCATTTCAGATATTTCAGATAATCCTTCCTTAAGGAAGGACAATATTTGACTCTTCCTACTCGGGTATAACAGGGCAATAGGACTCATGGCAGTGAACAAAGCCTTAAAAGTCATAGGAAGAATCCAAAAAGAAACATGAATAAATGAGCTTTTTTTCAATTTTGTTGGTAAATTATTCCCTAACATCTAGGAAAAACTGCAGCTGTTTGGGCTTTAGATTATGGTTACAAATAAAATGAAACAGTATAAATTTTAATACGCTTTTTTATTGTCTAAGCTTTGTACTTTTATAATCTTTGAATTTTAAATAAAAAAACAGCAGTTATTTTCTGTTCTGCACTGTGAGAATTGTTTTTATTTAACAAACGTTCCCTTTTTGCTCTTTATGTTTAGGAACTTGGAGATCGAAATGCTGTTTCCAGAAGTTTACTGGGTTTAGCCTCTCTGGCTTGTGAGGAGCAGAACTTCACTCAGGCTCTGGTTCTGCTGGACGAGGCCCAGAACCTGGGTGGTAGTGAGGACTTTTGGTTCCGGCTCATCCACACCAGGGTCACTGCTGTTGTGGCCCTAGGAGACCAAGATTCACAAACCAAGGTGACGACTTGACATCTGGACTGCAGCTGTACCCGCTCTAGTGGATGTGTTTCCCATGATGCCTTTCTTCCCGTCTGCAGTTGGATCAGATCATAAAACTGGGCTGTGAAGCTCTGGAGCTGCGTCTTTCAGAGCAAGTCAACCAAGTTTCTGGGCTTAAATTCAAGATCGCCTCATTAGAGAAGAGGTGACTCCAGACGGCTGCAGTTTCCTCCTCTGTCTTTTAGTAGCTGGAGGACGTTCCTAGTAGTAGGGGCTGTGTGTGAAGGACTGCATCATTCTGTGTTTCAGAGCTGCGGTTGAATACATCCATGCAGCTGCTGCCGGGACACCAGGAGGGGCTTTGAGCACTGAGCACATCTGGAAGCTGGTGGCTTCCTGCGATGTCCTCAGAAAGTGTGCAAGCACTTTGACTGAACTGGGCTATAAGGAGCAAGCGGCAGAGGCTCACAGCCAGTCTGCATGTGGTCTGAGGTTTGTCGGCTGAAGTGACAGAAGATTACTGAACCAAAGTGGAACCTGTCAGTCCTGTCATGATTTTGCTGTTGTGCATCTGTGTGACATGTTCAGGACATAGTCATAGTGTTATTGTTGCTGCACTGGTCTGTCCTCATGGTTCTCGTCTCCTCTGCAGGCTCTTGGCCTCTTGGTCCTCTGACTCTGATGAGAAACAGCTCTTCCTGCTCAGCAGCTTCTCCCACATGCAGTCAGCTGTCATGCTCCAGGAACAGGTGCTGCTAAATGCTCAAAGCCAGCTCCCTGCACACGAGGTAAGTCCTTTAACGTACCTTCTCAGTTTGTGGTGTTTCACGGCTACAGATCAGCAGTAAATGATTCAGAATCTCCTGCAGGAAAACAGAAGCCTGTTAGCTTCACACCTGTTAGCATGCTGCAGTCTTTGGTGCCTGAAACCCCCATCCCACGAGCAAACTGGACATTTGGGGGAGGGCATAAGGCTGCTCATTACGAGCCTCATTTTTATCATTTTGAGTGCATACACTTTTAAATGTAAGTATCAAAAACCACTTTTTTTGACAATACACATACCGGTAAATAAAACAGAGACATTCATTTAATGAGGTTTCTGAGAATTTCTGGAAATGCCTTTTGTTGGTAAAGCATGTCCTAAGTATTCAAAACAAGCAGTTTGCTGTCAAATGGAAGTAGCTGCACTCATCCCTGATGGGTTCTGTGGTGAAAGTGAAGGAAAGGCTGTCCTTTGCATTTCTGTTCACCTTTCAGCTTGTACCATTAGGGGTCACCACAGTGAACTGATTCACACATGTGGTTTGGCATGGATTTTTACACGGGTGGCCTTTCCTGACACAACCCTGTGTTTTAAGCCACAGGTAGACCCAGATAGGCAGCAGCAGTGAAGAGTCTTGCCTAAAAAGCCACACTGTTTTTTTGGCTCATTGAACCCTGGGAATCAAATCTTGCATGACAGTCCTACACTTAGCCAACGGGTTTGCATTATGAGTAATTATTGGAGAATTGTTGTGTTTATTTTCAGTCATTACTCACGGTTGAGACAATCACAGTGTTGCTATATCCCAATAACACTCAGTTTTTAAAATCCTCAGCTCATTCTGGCTGCAAACGCTCTCACACAGGAGGTTTGTGGAGGGCCTCTGTGGCCGGACGGGCTGATGATTCAGTTTCAGTGCAGATGCAGCTCTGTGCTACCAGCAGATGGGGCTGCAGTCCAGCTCAGTGCAGCTTTGGGCATCTTTAATGCAGGCGCTCCACAGAAACCGGTGGAAACAGCCTTTCCCCATTGATGAGCAGGACTGTAGTTCTACATGCACCGCTGCTGTTAGTCCTCCATTTAGCTGTTCTTCAGTGTTTACCCAGATGTTTTGTGTGTTCACCTACACTCTTGTAATCAGCAGCCCTCTGGGACCAGCATGACTGAGAAACTGACCTTCTGTGGTGTTTCTGTTATAATGCAGTGAGGAGCTTTAAGGTGAGGTTTCCCTTTGACTCTGGAATCCTTAACAGAGACATGAGGTGTCACTGGCAGCTATGAGGAAGCTGCTGCGCCTTCGGCTGGCCCTGGCAGAGTTCTGCCTGGACGTTTTGGAGGAGCGCTGTGCCCTGGAGGCATGTCAGGCCTCGGCCCGAATGAAGAAAACGCCTGCTGAAGTTGCTGTGGAGGAGTTTACGCGCCTCTCTCCGGAGCCCAACTCTACACAACATGTAAGCAGAGAAAACAGACTTTGAGCTGTTATCCATGAGTCTGGAGAGTCATTGATGAGAGGATTCGGAAGAGGGACTGTCATATACACTCAGATGAAGGAGAAGAAAATGTGGGTCATGTAGCCAAACATCTCCAACAAGAGAATTAGGGGGGGTTCCAGAATCTTACCTTCAAGCCCCCTGGGGAAAATGTGTTCTTTATAACTGCAGAAATGACATCACACAGCTAAGATGCAAAAGAGGCTGGTGTGGGGCTCTTCCACGTTGAGCAAAGAATGAGAAACTAAAGGGTGTTCTGGAATAAAAAGCCCAGTCTTTAACAGCATGCATGTAGAGCATTAAATGATAGGTGAGTTAATAGGTTACCAGGTTAGACAGTCTAGTCGCCCAATCACTCCAGACATGTGTCTATGGCAGCATATGACAGTCATTGCTCCAAATAAATGACAAGATGATACTCATAAGATGGTAGAATAAAGATCTGGGTTTACACAGATGCTAAAATACCAAAGCCTGAAATGATCTTCTCCATCCAGAATGTTGAGTGTCCCTGTTCTTCAGGGAGTCGCTGGTTTTCTTCCTGTTACAAAAAAACGTCCATTTCAGAGTCAAAAGAAAAGCCAGATCTTCCAAAAATACTTCTGAGCTTTGTTAGCCCATCTCTTCCAAAGTTCATGTTTGCTTTAGCAAAGCCTTGAGTGTGAATCTCTAAATCAAATTTAGACTAAAATAACTTGAGGATTCAAGTTCTTTTTGTCATAATGCCTTTGCCCAGCAGTGCTCCACCCTCTGGTGATGTGCTTGTGTGTTGTGCAGGAGTGGTTGAGTGTGAGCAGAAGCTTGGGGCAGGCCGCTCTGGGCCAGCTGGCTGCTGTCAGCACTCACTCGGCAGACAGCCTGGAGATTGCAGTTCGAAGCCTGAGTTTATGGGGAAAGTACCTGAGCCTGCTGGCCGCCACGGAGGAGCCCACGTGTCTGCTCGCTCTTTGGGAAGAGCATAAGACGGTGGTCACCTCCATTACCCACACACACATCAGTATTTCACTCTAATTACCACAAAACAGGGCTTTAGTATTTTATCTATGCAAATGGGTTTATTTCTGTTATTTTCTTTTAAAGGAGGCGGTGTGTGACCCTTCGGGTGTTTTTCCTGAAAGAGATGATTCTGGGAAAGACTGGGATTTGAGCAGAGCAGATCCGAAGATGAGCTCTGGGAGAAGGGCCGAGCTGCAGGTACATAGCTCCTGACAAGTGACCCATCATCCCAACTTAACTCTAATCTTCATGCCAAGGTCTTCCTCACAAATCACTTTATGGGGAAACCCTAGACCTTCTGCATACTTTGGAAAGTTTAAGGAATCTGCTCACATCACAGTTGGTAAAAAATAAAACAAACTGCCAAAACTTTAGAGTGAACCCTTCATGCAGTGTGTGGAACCTGAAAAAGCTGAACTGGAAAGTCAATGTCTTTGTCCATTTTTCCTTTCAAATAGTTGCTTTTCCTTTTTGCTCGTCATTAAAAAGATGAAGGTAAACAAATGCACACACCTCAAAATCACTTCTGCAAGTCCAAGTCAACTTTTAAGTCTTCAGCCTCACAGGAAACTAAAAACATTTCTAGAAAGAACTGGATTTTCCATCGATCCACTTTCTATGCTCGCTTACAAAGGGTTCTCGGGTCGCTGGAGCCAGCCCAGCCACTGTCAGGTGAAAGAAAGAGCATAATAAGAACTAAAACACCACTAGGAGTGCTCTGAAAATGGATCAAAAGAAGATTGGAGTTGGACTTTAATGTCAGAAAAAGCTGGCCAAGCTTGAGAGGCTTTTGAGATGCTGATAAATCTGATGTAGTGATTACCAAACGCAGCCTCTGAGGGGCGCAATGACTGCGGTAGCAAGGAAGCAGAAAAAGGACATTTGGAAAAGTCAAGTTTTCAGCAGGCCAAAGCTCATGACTTTAATGAATCTGAGGTCTGATAGGAATCCATTTGATTGAAGTCTGTGTTTGTTTTGGTGTTGCCATGTGACAGAGAGGACCTGGAGTCCAGACACTGCTGAACGAAGCCAACAAGGTTCTCTCTGAAGCCATCAACCTGAGTCTTCAGCACCAGCTGCCCCTCTCCACCCTGGCTGATGCCTCTTTGGACATGCTGAAGTGTAATGGGCAGCGGGACTCTGCAGTTGCAGGGCAATGCTTGGCTCTGTTTCAGGTACCGCTGTTCATGACTCCTGGGTCAGATGAAGCCTTCTTTGTAGCATTTCTCTGCACAACATCAGAGTGCAGAAACCCTCCTGCAACTCTACCCACCATCATTTCTGCAATTAGCATCAGCTTCTGTTTCCTCCCAGAGCTGCTGCGCTGCTGCTGCTGCTGCTGCCGTCCTGAGCTGCACCGGCGCCAGCTCCGCCCAGCTCCCGGCTCTGCTCAGCATTCGCACCAATCTGCTCGTCTCTGAGGAGGAGCGACCCAGCAGCATGTTGAAGGGAGTCTCCAAGGTACTTGGTCACCACACAGAGCCACTCATGATTTATGGATGCTGTCACTCGCTGCCCAGTAAATTGCCTTCATGGTGGCATAATATTGGTGCTATTATGGCCTCTAGTGCAAACCCACTGAAGGATGACAGAGCTGAGCAGCTGCAAACACTGGAACATCAACAGGATCTGCTCAGTTATTTTCCAAAAAGGCTTCTCTTTGATAAAACACAGATGTTTTATTGACATTTTATAAAAAAGTTCTATTAAACTAAAACTGACAACTTTTTTTATGATTTTTTTTTTAATAAAAACATTTTATCTGGAATTGTTTTAACTTGTTCATTTGGTCCCAAACTATAATTTTCTCTGTGTTTTGTGTGTCCTAAATAATAAACATAGATTTATAAAGTTGAGTTTAAAGTGTTACCATTTTAATTAAGTTAAAGTTCTATGTTAATATTCTAAACATATGATATGAAATTGGATTTTTAGGCTTTTAGACACGCGACTGTGGCCCCCAACCACCTGAGCATCCTGTCAGAGCTCCCACCCGGCCTGCACATCCTGCTGCTTCAGCACTCCCAAAGCGGGTAATCTGGAATCTCCCATTTCTATCTGCATACTACCTCAACCTGAGTAGCTTCTTTTCTTTTTTCTTATTGGCCATGAGAGAACTGCAGAAAACGTCTTTTTTCTGCATTAATAAAAAGAAAGCTATTTCCTAACCCCATGATTTCACAGTCACACCTGGAAAGGGCCAAGTCAGGCATGTCGGGCCTAAAGCTTCCAACCTGCTCCTGGAAAGGCACTTTTTTTCATTTTACTTGAGTAAAACAGATGTTGTGACTGAAAGAAGTTCTTTTTTAATCACTTCAAAAAGGTTTTTCTTCTGCGTGTCTGTTCATTTTTGTGATTGTTTTAGGTCAGAACTCTATGGGGCTTTCTATAAAGACATCAGCAGCTTCAGAACAAATGAATAGAAAGGAGCTTCACATGCCACAGGTTTGTGCTTTTTCTTTAATCCTGATAATCTGTCCCTCCAAGTTTTGTGATGTTGCCATCAAACCAATTCCTGGACATTTTTCTCGACAAGTTCCACCATCAAACTGTTCCTGCCCTTCACATATAGAGCTCCAACATGCACATCATCAGGTTAACGGGGAATTGACCTTTTTTTTACTCAAAGAGCCATTTGGGACCGCCCTAATAAAAAAGCACCCGGAGCCATCGTATATATAATGACATCATTATATATATATTATGCATGTATACTATTCAATGAGATTGCTCGTGCGTCGATCTTCAAGGACATGAGTGTAGATCGCCAGACGAAAAATAAAAAAAAAAAAGTACTTCTTAAAATCCATCAATAATCAAAATCCTCACTGATAAACTGCATGGGCGATGTATACATCAATGCATGGTAGAAACTGAGAATAATGGAGATCGGTTTAATATTTTGAAGAGTTCTACTTGGTAATCATGTTTCCATGTTTGGAAGTTCATAAAAATCATCCCAGAAAGTCTCTGCTTCAACTCCCTGCAGTGAAAAGCTGCGTTTGAATCTAATGGCATACGGTTTGCATCTCTGACAAGTTTGAAACCAGCCCTCCTCCGCCTCTCCCCTCGCTTTCCTCTCTACCTGTTCTCCTGTTCACATCTCTACAGCTCCCTCAGTATGTCCCTACAGAAGGCGCAAAACTCTGATCATAGCAGGATAACAGTGAGTGAGGCGCTCAAGCGCCTGAGATGAGGTGTATTTACTACAAATGTGTATTTACTGTGTGTTTATGTGTGTGTGTGTGTGTGTATTTACTGTAAGTGTGTATTCACTGCGTGTGTGAATGTGAAGTGTATTCACTGTGTATGTGTGTATTTACTGTGTGTGTGTATGTATGAGTGTGTATTTACTGTGGGTGTGTATTTACTCTGCGTGTGTGTGTATGTATGTATGTGTGTGTGTATTTTAGTGTGTGTATATAATATGTGTGTGTGTGTATTTACTGTGTGTGTATGTATGTGTGTGTATTTACTGTGGGTGCGTATTTACTGTGAGTGTGTATTCACTGTGGGTGTGTATTTACTCTGCGTGTGTGTATGTGGTTGGTGTGTGTGTGTGTGTGTTTGTGTGCATTTACTACATGAAAGTTATAAATGAGAGGTGTCCCAGGCTTTATAGTGTTCAGTAGGGGTGTGTATATGCAAGAGTTTGGCGATACGATACGAATCCCAATATCTTACCAAAACATATTTTTTCTTTTTTTCTTTAAACATGACTTTGAAAAAAACTCTACCTGAATTTTAATGTCTTCCACTGTAACAAAATGGTCAGATTCAGTTTATTTAATGATCATAATGTTACTTTTCTGCTGCTTCATCTCATATATAAGTTGCATTTGAAAAATTCATAGTGCTTTTATTTTGAAAAGAGTTAAAATATAGAAAGGGAGCAATCAGCATTGTCTGATTTCCACAGCAAAATATTTTTCGTATAAGAAAAAAACAAAAAGAATGAATATTGCCTTAATAAAATACACATTTCTATTAGGGAAATAAAATGCTGTTTATTTTCAACATTGCTTAATGTAGCTTCTCCAGTACTTTTAAACAGTTCAGGAGCCTGAATAGTGCTTCAAAAATAAAAGGGTGGAGATTGTGGGGACGTGAGTATTTCCAAAACAACAAAGTGTGATGATGATGAGGCAGCATAACTAGAACAGAGAAAGTTGCTTTCATTTGACAAGAAGGTTTACATCAGTCTGCTCTGCTGCAACTTTGCAGCCACACACTTCTCACATGCGATGTGAACTGGTAACGCTCCTCGCCACGATGTCTGCCTTTTCTCAGAGTATTGTACACATCCCTCTGATCCATCAGGTCGCTAAACTTCAATATATTGCTGGAAGGTTCTGCAAAACTTTAGCCCGCATTGCTGATAGCATTTAGCCGATGCTAAGCGCATTAGCCAATTAGGCCGCTGCCGTGCTTCCTCGTATTTATCTGAGCAGCTAAAAAGCACCAGCAATCCTCGTTTTTATCGTTACTGGCAGCAACATGGCTCAGAGTTTCCTTTTTGGTATCATTCAAGTAAAAAACTAAATGGTTCATGTCTCATAACAACAGGGGGTATTCCAGGAAGCATGTTTTAACTAGCCTGACTTTAAGCCTGAACTCTGGCTGAAATCCGCCTGAACTTGCTTACTCGAGGGGTATATGGGTTCCAAAAAAGGCGGATATGAGTTAGCGTGATACATTTCGACTTGGTAACCCTGGGTTAATGGGCGTTAACAGCAGGTACATAGAGACATTCTAAATGGATCATGATTTCTGGAGTCACCATGGAAGCGTGGTGGCAGCCACTTCAGTGAGGAGGCCAGAGTCTGAGGTTTTTAATGACGTATGAAGATTGCAACCCATCAAAAAATGCTGCGGCTGCATCATCAAAGAAAAAGTTCTAAGTGTAGAAAAAAGAGCAGACAAAGTAACATACGAGTTTCTGATCTTATTTCCATTTTCCTTGTGGCAGCATATATATATATAACTTATCCAATTTTGCCAACTTAAATGAATTACTTCTATTGGTAACAAGTAATATTCAACCTAATTTCTTCGTTTTTAAAACTCAATAATTGTTAATACAACTCAAATTTACGTATTTATCTAACTAAATATCATATTACTCCAATTCAAAAAATCTATTTTCCATCTTGATTAATTATATTTCTTGAACTTTCTCAAATGTCAAAGTTTAATTAGAAACTGAATCTGCACTATTATACTTACTACTATACTCATTTTGCAACAATAAAAAGCGGGAATGCACGGAGTGCAAGAATTCGTTAAAGAATCTGCCGTCAATATCATTACATCTCATAACCGTAGGGGTGCTATGTAAACTCAACATCCTCCCCTTCACTCTCACTCATGGTGCAGAGACGTGGCTCAGTATGGCAAAAATAACTCGTGAAGCATAACCAAAACACAGTAAAACAGCTAAACAACTAAGCACATTTTTGTAAAAAGCCACACCTAAACCCAAATCCGTCCCGAACAGGCAAAAGGAATGATATCCCACAATCCGCTTCTTGATTGCGCTCTAACTTTAGCAGCATAAAGTTACACCTACTTAATTGAATTAATTTGAATAAAAGTAAAATAACTGTCTGAATACTACGTTGTAATTTTAAACCGACTTACAAAAAATGATTTATTTTAACTCAATCAAATAATAAAGTTAGATCAAAGTAAAAAAGTTTCTCTTTCCAACATCCATACTTGGTCTTATCAGCCTCTCACGGTGGAAAAAGGATTATCTGAGCTTCTTCATCCACTAAATCATCTTAAAATGGACACGCCATGCTGCTTCACCTCTCTGAAAATAAACTAACCTTCAACTAAACCTGCTCCAGACCAGGTTATGTTCAGAGCATGAGTTCTGTAACTTAACCGGCCTACCCTGAAACATACCTCCATTTCTGGAACGAAAACTGAGGTTATCAACTTCCTAAGCCTCAAACTTACCGTGAGAGCTAGCATAACCTGCTTTCTGGAATACCCCCAGAACACGCTGCCTCTGGCTGCATTTTTCCTGTTGTCTTATGTGGAGTGAGCTGCTCAAGGGCTCGTGTTCTCTGCTGCCAGCCTGGCAGTGGGGTGAAGTGGACAACAAGGTCAAACACTGAAGGACGCTCAGAAATAATTAAATAAATATCGATCTGGCAGCATTTGGAATCGATACAAGTATTGCCAAATGAACTATCGCGATATTTTACAGGAATGGAAGGCACCTTTTACCCTAGTGGGTTATTTAGGTGAAATAATGATCAAGATAAAGAATAAGATAAATATTTATTAGCGTTACACTAAAGCCCAAACTTTTAAGCCTTTAAACTTTAACAGGTACAACTTTTTAAGCATAAATGTAAAATAAAAACAGGCAGAATATTAATCCTCACATTCGCGGTTACTCAACCCTCAACCCTATTCTCCAAAATCATTACATTACATGAATCCATAAGAATGTCCAGAAATTGTGTAATTTATTTGATCTATTTAAACTTTGTAATGGGCCTACTTTTATAGATTATTTTCAAGTTATATTTGTTTGTTTACATATTTGGGTTTTCTTTGTCTACCTTTATCTCAGAATTAATATTGTTGTATTGACAGACATACCGTGATTTGTTTGTTGAATATTTGGCTTCAATTAAAAAGTTTTTTTTGGGTGCATTCCTGCGGGCGCACTGGCGCCCGCGGGCACAGGGTTGGTGACGCCTGATCTAATTTAATGTTATCAGATGGAATAGAGACGTTATTTTAAAGCCAAACTGAGTTAACTTGATAGAAAACTTAATGATTTGTTAATAAAATTTTGTAAACAGGAACACTAAATGTATAATTTATACAATTATGATATATTATAGGGGGTGTCATTTGTTCAGTGATACAGTCAAATATTTGGTTATTTATCCGGTTTAGGAGAAGAAAAAAACAGGTTTGATTTGTCAAATGTATATTTTTACCTTTTAATTCATGAATTACTAGCTAAATGTTTAGTTAAGCTAAAATTTTAATTTAAAGTTAAATATTTTTATAATTATAACAAAATATAATTTAGAAATATATATTTAGTTTACCAATTAAATGTTTTGCTTGTGAAGCTAAATATAGTTTATAAAATTATATTTAGTTTGTCCATAGCCTTCTGTGTGTTTTTCTTTTATTTCCTTCTGTCGCTTCCTGCTGCTTCTGCTGCTCTGGTGAAACCCCGGTGACTGCTGGTTCAATTCAGTCTCTTTACTATAAAGTATCTCCAACAGTACTGTCCTAGTTCATGCATTAAAAATAACTGCTTCTGTTGAAGGTGGGTAGAGAGGGCAGTTGGCTGTTGATAGACTGTGCTGAAATAATCATGCATTATTAGAAATGCGCCTGGTGGCCTTTGGAAGATAAAAGCACTTTTTCATTTGTATCTAGTGATTGTGATTAATGAAGCAGACAAAAGGAGTTAGGACCAAAAGCGGCACAGTTGTAGATACTACAAAAGCAAACATTTAGTATTTAGTTTGGGCTAAACACATTTAATTAATGCAATGTTTCGTTAAATGTTCAACATTTAGCTCCAAACTAAATAGTTTCTTAAAAAGCTACATATTTAATTTGGACTTCAATATTTATTAAACAAATAAATATTTAGTTGCAAAGCTTAAATGTTAAGTTTGGAAAATAAATATTTAGGTCAGTGACTAACGGACACATTTACTAAAACTAAATTAAAACTTAAATAATTTCTGAAAATAAAGAAAATAATTCTGTTACATTTTGGCGTTCCAAACAAAAAAACCAATAAAACTAATTAATAATGAACATTTCTACATACATAAGTTGTTGACTTTTGTCTACCGTTGGTGTATCACAAACATGAAAAAAAGTTTGTTTTTATTTTGAAAGAAAAGACAATTTAATAAAGGAATTTCCTGAATGGCGTGCCGTTCCTGTGGAGCGCCATCAAATAACTCCTCACTTAAAAAAAAATCAACTTCTTCAACAAACTTGTTCATCCTCCTAGAAGAAACACAAAATGAATATTGAAAAATGTTGTGTCTTTATTACTAGAGAACAGTGTTAGAAATATTTATGCAGTTTGCAGTTTCAGTCTTTTTGTGCTGCAACAACCATAAAGATACCCACAAGATCCTGAAGGGACTGACTGGAAGCAAAAGGCGAGCCAGGCGATCAGAACACTCTTATTCTCCAAAGCCTAATTTGTTCCCCTGTGAAAATCATACCGAATAAATACTGGGATGTTTGTCTGCAGTGTAACGGTCAGACATTCTGAGCCACATAAAGGCATGATGGGATAAATCAGAAAGGCTTATGACCACCATCAGCATTACCTGTTCCTCAGAGCCCTCAGCTGTCCTTTGTTGGCGTTCATGGAGAAAAATGCTGGGAATTCCACTTGACAGACAACTGGAATGGGGTCATAATAAACAGAAGCTGAGGCAAATGGGGAAACTGAGCATGCAGAGAACTCTAGGGACCAGTTAAGGTCTTTTGGTCTGAATGTTAATGGTGTCTGTGTTGGCAGGTGTCTACGCATGTGCCACACAGGGTGGCAAAAAGAGTCTCAGTCTGCCCTGCTTGCTGGCACTGAGGGAAAACCAGAATCCTTCTGCCAGAGACCCAACCTTGGGACAGTGCAGAGGCCCGGCTGCAGGTCTCTGAGAAACATTCAGGTTTATGCTGCCATTTTTAAGGCTGTTGGACGTACATGTTAAAAGCCAAAAGTGCCTCATGTCTCCTGCCTCAGTGATGGGAAATGTGGGACGCTCCTGATGGGAAACATCGGCTGAAAAGAGAGTATTCAAGCTTTTGTCCCCTCCACAGAGCTGCAGGAGGAGACTCAGTCAGCCATTCCCTTCAGGGAAGTTGTGCAGGACATGGATGACTATTTGAATCCACTTCTCACGCAGCTCAACTTTTCTTGTATGAGGTGAGCTTACATGTCATTCCTCTGACTTTTCTTTGTCTGGTCCTAGTGTCTGAAAATCCTTTAAGTGATTTTTGGGTCAGGAAAAAGCTCCACATTAGCATGTTTATAAATTCACCTTCAGAAATTTGATTGTTTCATGAAAAAATAGCAACAGAACAAGCAGAATGTTCTAACACTGTCCTTCCTAACTAAACTGACACACTCAAATTCCCTTTTTTAACCATAAAATACAAAAACGGCATGTCCAAAAGCATCACAGCGAGAGCACACAAAGCCTCAAACACAAAATCTCTTTTCTATTGTGGGTTCGGTAGTTTGCTTGGCACCATCTGATCCTCAGTCAGTTCTAGACATTTACAGTGTGCCAAAACTGTTTTTAGGAAAACCAGAATTTTCAGATTACATTTTGAAAATCCACTTTTTATTTTTACAGTTTAACTTCTGAAATCTCTGAAAAAATAACTAAGATAACTTTTTCTTGGGCCTTGGCATGGTAACACAGTAATCACACATGATAACTGAATTAATACTGATATAATAATTCATATTTTGAATTTATGTTGATTTTTACCACGAGAGCATTATAAAGACAAATAACATATAAGACATTTTGTCTATGGTGAATTCTGACATTGGTTTGTGCTGTTGTACACAGACAGTTGATGATGCTCCTCAGACTGTTTTGCTCCTTTTCCGTCCTGGGCCCCAGCCTCACCCTTTCAAGGATCTGAAGTGCCCAAAAGCAAAGCTGAGGAAGACGAGGCCAGCACAGGTAAAGCCTGTTATGTGTCCTCGCTTTTCTTCTGACAGAACATACATCACTGCTATACTGGAGGGTCTGATATATAAACTAATGTTCTATATCTGATGGTTTAGCAGGCAGTGTAATACAGCAGTATGTCATGTTGGGTATGCCATGGTTCTACTCTTCCAGCAGAACCAGGGAAGGTTTGGTGATACTGGCAGACAGGAACTTCTGCTGGAGTTGCCTCTGGAGTCTTTGTCCATCCTGCAGGAAGAAGGCCTCAGTTTGGTTTCCCGCGAGACTTTTCTCTGCAGTTCTTCTACAGCCGCCTCAGTCCAGACAAGACACAGAAAGGTAGAAAACACACCAGCATTTACTTTCAGACATGCTTTGCTAAAACAGGTGCAGACATTTAGGTGCCAGTAATTCTTAGACTACCCGAAAGCAGCCTCCAACGGCATCAGGAACCAAGCATTACTGCGTTCATCCAATCATAACCTATAGAAATAAAGAGAGCCTCAAATGTTAAGGGTCTTTCTCTTTCTGGCTCAAACCATTCAGCCTCATGAACCATCCTATCATGAAAACCAATCAAGCTAGTTGCTCTCCGTCTTGGCTTTAGGGCTCCATCAAAATGTGGAAGAATGTCTGCACACAAGAGATTTAGCTCATTTCAGTTCAGCAGGCATCGGCCAATCAAATCGTGACTATAGACTGAGAACTCCAACGTCGTGGGGGGAACCCCAACAATGTCTAACACTAACGAGTATGGCCATGTATTCAAGTTCATCCCAAAGCTTCATTCTTCTATCAGCCAGTGACATGAAGAGGTAAAGTTTCATGGAGCGTGTCATCATTTCTGATCGCCTATAATCACTGACATTTGAACAGAAACATGGAGACCATCGGGCCGAATCCGTCTGTTATTGTGCAGCTCCTTTAGATTACAGTGAATATTGAATCATCACAAACATCTTAATGTGATGCACTTAATATGAAACACGTTTGTGTTCTTTGTTTATCTGGGTGGCAGTTTAGTTTTTGCATAGCTTGTGTCATTTCTGGCAGATTGAACGCACTCATAAGCTCTCATCCAACACCCCTGAATGAAAGTGGACACCCCAGCTCTGTGCTGAGCTCTTCCTTTACAGATGTGCTGTACAGGAAAAGAAGTGCATTTGTTTTTTAACTTCCAGGGCCGCTTATTATGATGTTAAAAAAGGGGGGTAGAAAGAGCTCTGTGTCAGCTCCTGCAGACATCTGTACTTTTGTAAAGGTTGAATCTTTTGCATGATTTGAGTCACTGTCTAAAGGTTAGACCTCAGGATTATTCTGCAGATGTTAGAGAAACTAAAAAGCTTCCTTTCTTTTGAAAGGACATCATTTGATGTTCGTCAAATTTGTCTCTAGCTAAATGCTGTAAGCTGTGTAAATTCTACAGCACTGATGTCAGCTGTTGTCCAGTCATGCTTAGAAATCCCCTTTAAAAAGTCTGTTTATTTATTCTGTTATGACCTTTCATTGAATACACTCTGACCAAATTAACAAAGTACAGAGTCTCCCTCAGTAAATAAAACGTGTGAATGTGATGTTTCTGCATTGTACTGTATGTTGAGAATCTAGAACCAAACTTTTTTTTTTCTTTTTATATCCAGATATTTTTCTCACTCATCACAGTAGACCTCAACCCATGACAGCTGTGCTGGTGGGCTTTGAGAAAAAGGTTCGAGTCCATCTGTGAGTCACACAGCACCTGCCCCTTGTTGCCCTTCCTTTGGGTTTTGGGGATCTAACATTGTGTTTTGGACCGAGCAGTGCAGGTCCTGCAGTTGGAGGGCTAGCCACCCAGGCAGCGTTGGCCTGTGAGCCCTAAACCCAGGGCTTGGCTCCAGAATGGAACCTCAAGTAACATCAGTCCTGGTGACACCAGTAGATCTTGTTCTCAGTGAGTTCAATGTGGAGCATCTGTGGAGGTGAAGAGGAAGAAAATCCTATGACAAAGGGGATAGGGAGAATTGACCGGTAATGTTAGGTACTAAACATGAACTGCATGAATATTTGTGAGTGTTTCTCACCCAACTTGAGCCAAAATGAGCCAGGGTTGATTCCATCCAGCTTTGTTGCCAATTCACATTTTCATGTGGTGCCTACAGAAAATAAGTGTTAACCAATCGGTTATGTCTCAGTTATGCGCATTTTCTAGTATTTCTTCAACAAGGAGTCTAATAACAGTTTGTATCCCTAACGCCACTGGCCCCCACTGGGAAGGACCAAGAAGCGAATAGCAGTTGAAAATGTGGATCTTTCCAGAAAGTTATTTGACCCACGTATGCACCAAGCATGAATCTGATTCCCTGAGCTGCTGCATTCCATCTTCATGCATGAATGTTTAGCAGTTAAGAGGCTTCAAACATCTCGCTAGCCTGCCGTGCTGCTGCATGTTGGGATGACACATGCTGAGTTTTGCTGATGCCTGGTTTTAAGTCATTGGGGTTATAACTTACTATTTAATTTAAATGTTAAAAACTGGTAATTTATCAAGACGAAGGGTATTTTATAGGTTTCTTTAAAATGTACCTTTAAATCTGGAATTTGTCATAAAATAATAAATACATTTTGTCAAACAAAACATTTTTTTTGTCTGTCAATACCCACAGGTCCACTTGGTCCATTCTGCATCAAATGATGTATTTCTTTTAGTCAAATTGGTTTGTTTAATTATTAGAAACTTTTAAGGTTTGCAGCCAGGAGGAAACTCTTTTTGATAGTGATAAACATTTGTGACTTTGCAAAAACTGTGGACTTCATTATTTTATTGTTCAATCTATCCATGTGTCTACTGTATGAATGCTGCTTTCTGTTTGTGCTAGTTGAAAGTGACAACAAAACGGACACCAAAGTTAGACAGGGAGCGAAGGAAGGCATCAAAGCCGGAGCATCAAAGCGGTGAGTAAATTGAATCATCCTGGGCCTCTGAATGCAAGCAGCAAAAATGCTTTTTACCTCACAGTCGGCAGTGCTTCAATTATTCTTCCCTCCGCCTCTCTTTTAAGTGTGTCTTTCAATCAGTTATGCATTATGCATTCATAAGGATCCTATTTCCTGCCTGTGAGCATTTATCGTCGGTTCTGCACCTCTTTGTCATTTCTGTCCAGTCTCATTTGTGGAATCCTTTTGCTTTTTCCTGGTCTAGTGCAGCTTCTGGCTGCAGCTGTCTATCTGCTGCAAAGACTGTGTGTTCATAGAAACACAATGTTGAAAAAGAAGAAAACAAAAACAAAAAAAAAAAAAAAGCAAGAATATTTGTACTTTTGGTGCTTTCGTTCTAAATGTGCATTTAAACTGGAAAAACAAAAAATATATTTTTTACCCAGACACCTGTTGGTCCCGTGCAGCCTTCTCCTGTCTCCCAGTGGACATGCAAAACTTTCACTGCTTATCCTTTGGAACATAATTAATTTAAAATAAGCTTCCCATGATTGTGATGTATTTCTAGAACGATTTGTTTGTAAAGACAATCCTTAACTTGCTGGCAGATTTCGTGAAGCAGTGAAAGTGAGTACATGGAAATGTTTTTATAATGTGCTCTTGCCAGAGGTTTTTCAGCTATCTTTTTTAAGATTTGAAATGATCATTCTTATATGTTCAGATGTTTATTTTGGCTCATTATTATTCTAATATAGAAGCTGCCTTTTGCTCCTACAGGAAGAGATGTTTTGCCTCGATGAGGAGGTTTGGAAACCCACATGCAGCCTTCTTACATCTGTGAGGCAGCAGAGCAGATCGTGCTCAGGGCACCTGTTTCTGTTAGCCGCGCATAATCAGTCCTTTTATTGCTTTTGTTAACTGATGTTTACATACGTTTTTAGTATCTTTCTGAACTAGTAGTGCTGCAGCAGTGCGGCGCCTTTTATCTTAATGAGGGAGGACAGCTTTGGCAGAATCATCCCCCTGAGAGACTAACTACTCTCAATCTGTCTGGTACTACTGCGTCTGTTTTGACACTTCACCTTTGTGCTCTTTCGTCTGAACGGAGGTAATTTATTTAGAGGAAATATTGTATGCTGTAAATAAAGGTGCGTTATCAGCATATGAATACTGCTAACTAAAACTGACCCTGTCGCTAGATTTCAGGGGGAACCGCTCTCTCCGAAATTACTGTGAAGCCACACGGCTCATGAGTTTTAAAGAAAGAGGTTTTTGGAGGAGAAATGTGAAAGAGATCCAGTGGAAGGAAGAAGATGTGTTAGAGAATTATGAAAGTAACATGGCTCAAAGGCCGTCTTTTTTTAAAACATAGGGCCTCATCTGTCTTTCCTTCTAGGTTGGAAGACATAAAAGCCTCTGCTGCAGTGAGAGCAGCTTTCATTCAGTGTTCCACTCTGCTCCTTTGTTTTTACAGAAGTAAAATAATCCCAACTTCATCGGACAGTTCATCTTTAGGATTCCACACAAATAAAAACAGCTGTTTTTGGATGAACATATTCATATATTTGCTGGCTGCAAAGATCTTCTCAAAAGTTTGTCAAATACATGTACCAAATCTGGCTGCAGCATTAAGATTATTGAACAAAAGAAGGGCAAAGATGTAAGGGAAAGTTTTGTCTCGTCACCGCTGGGAAGCGGCACTGGTGACAGAAGCCATTACCAAATAAAGCTTTATTTAATTCATGGTTTTCCCCCAAAACTTTGTTTGACAATGATTTTTCTCAGAAAATGAATACTTTTCAATTGTAAATAAATACAGTGAGGCTTTTTTGAAACTACAAATGCAGAAACATATTTGCATTTAGATTAACCCATGTCTGATGGTGGACAAAACTGAAATGACTTGAAACGTTCAAAAATAACAATAAATTAAAATTTATTGAAAATGAAATAATCAAACTCAGTCTTTTGAGTTGTTGATTAACAGAAGTATTTAAAAAACAAACTAATGAAATAGGGCTGGACATAGATGATGGTAGCCATAACCCAATATTTTGTTTGTCAACCTTTTTGAGGCAATCACTGCAATGAAACGGTTCTGTATTTGTCAATATTAGGCCTTCTGCACCTGTCACAGGTATTTTATTTCCCCTCCTCATGAAACAAACTACTCCAGTTGTCTCAGGTTTTGGCGGTGTCTTCTCCAAATAGCTGTTTCAAGCTCCTTCCATAGATGTTCAATGGGATTCAGATCTGGAGCTCTGAAGGCCACTTCAGAATAGTCCAACACTTCTCTCAGCCATTCTTGGAGGTTTCTGGCTGTGTGTTTTGGATGGTTGTCCTGTTGGAAGACCCATGACCTGCGACTGAGACCAAGCTTTCTGACACTAGGCAACTGTTTCTATCCCAGAACGCCTTGATAATCTGGAATTTCATTTTACAACAACTGCAACTTCAAGACACCCTGTGGCAGATGCAGCAAAGCAGCCCCAAAACAGAACTGAGCCTCCTCCATGTTTCATAGTAGGGACAGTGTTCTTTTCTGTTGTATTCTTCATTTTGAGTCTACCAACATAGAACTGATGTGTCTTGCCAAAAAGCTCCAGTTTGGTCTCATCTGTCCAAGGACATTTTCCCAGCTTGTGGCTTATCAACATGCATTTTTGCAAATTCCAGTCTGGCTTTTTCTGATTTCCTTTCCAACAGTGTGGTGTCCTCCTTAGTGCGTCTCCCATAAGAGTCCTCTGGCTCAAACAGCGAGAATGGTGCGATCTGACACTGATGTACGTGATCTAGAGTTCACCTTTAATGTCTTTGGAGGTTGTTCTGGGCTCTTTGGACACAGTTCCAACTATCCGTCTCCTCCAATTTGTCATCAATTTTCCTCTTCCATCGTCCATGGAGGTTGGCTAATGTCCCGTGGGTCTTAAACTTCTGAATAATATGTGCCACTATCATCAAAGGAACTTCAATCTGCTTAGAGATGGTTTTATAGCCTTTACCTTTACCATGTTTGTCTATATTTATGTTTCTGATGTCCTGGAACAATTGTCTCCTTAGCTTTCTGTTGTCCATGTTCGAGTGTGGATTCACACCTTTTTCACCAAACAACAACGTGACTATTTGTCTCCTTTTAAATAGTCAGACTGACTGAGTTATATGGGTTAGAAAACAGCTGTGATGTCAATTAAGGACATGCCTGAGTTCATCCGCAGGCCCCGGGCAGTGGTTCTCAGTCTTTTATGGAGTTACCATCATTTTATTCAGGCCTATTTCATTAGTTTTTCGGTAATGGCTAGTTTGATTATTTAATTTTCAATACATTTTTAATTTATTGTTACTTTTGAACGTTTCAAGTCATTTCAGTGAGCATTGTGGACTTTCTTTTTCTTTAACTGAGGGGTACCAACATATATATTTTTCTCACCTAAGCTCAGGTCCTCTACCAGAGCCTGGGGCTTGAGGGTCCTGCAGTATCTTAGCTGTTCCTAGCACTGCGCTTTTTCTGGACTGAGAGGTCTGAGGTCTTTCCAGGTATCTGTTGTAGCCCTCCTCCAGCTTGGGGGTTACTGCGAGTGCTCCCAATTACCTGAGCACCACTATCACCTTCACTTTCCAGAGCTATCTCCAGTTCTTCTCTGAGTCCCTGGTATTTCTCCAGTTTCTCATGTTCCTTCTTCCTGATGTTCCCATTGCTTGGCACTGCCATCCACCTAGCAGCTTTCCTCTGTTCTTTATCCACCACTACAACGCCTGGTTGGTTCTCCATCCCCATCTTATCAGTCTGAATCTGGAAGGATCTTTGCCCTCTCATTCTCTACCACCTTCAGAGGTGTTTCCCATTTTGACCTTGGGATTTCCAGTCCATATTCTGCACATGTTCCTGTATATTATTCCAGCCCTTGATTGTGGCGCTCCATGTATGCTTTCGCTGCCAGAATCTGACACCCTGCAGTTATGTGCTGGATTGTTTCAGGCACCTCTTGGCACAGCCTACACCGTGGGTCTTGTCTGGTGTAGGTAGATCTACACTAACTGGGTCTTGTCTGGTGTGGTAGTCTACACCTTGTGTCTTGTCTGGTGTGGTAGATCTGAGCCTCTTTGCTCTGGTGCTCAGGGCTTGTTCCTGGAGGCTGCCAGGTCAGTGCTTCTAGCCATTGGTAGGAACTTCTTGATATCAGCCACTTCCAGTTATGGTCGTTGGTACATCCCATGCAGAGGTTTTGTGTCCTCCATTAGGATCTGTCCTCCAGCACTGTATCCTCTGCTCTCCATTGCCTGAGACATTCACTGAGCACACTGTCATTTGGGGCCTTCAGCTTGATGTATTCATGCATCTTGGATGTTTCATCCTGGATAGTGGCTTCTACGCTCACTAGTCCTCGGCCTCTTTCCTTGTGGCTAACATACAGTCTCAGGGTGCTGGATTTGGGATGGAACCCGCCTCCATGCATGGTGGCCCATCTTATTTAGCCATCTTATTATTCCTACAGGGTATCTGATAACTGGCAGTGCGTAGCTATTTATTACCCAGGTCTTATTTTTCCCCCATGAGCTGGCTTCTCAGGACTAACCTTACCCGTTGGAGGTATTGCTTTATTTGCAGCTTTCCTTGTTGCCTGCTCCAGGTTCCCATTTCTGTGGAATTGCAGGTACTGTAACTGTCCTCAATGTCTGCTATTGTTCCTTCTGGGGATGAGATCCCTTCTGTGTGGACTACCTTGCCTCTCTTTGTCACCATCCGGCTGCATTTCTCGGCCAGAATGACATCCCAATGTCAGTGGTACTGTATATCCTGGTGGTGTGGATCAGGGAGTCAATGTCACGCTTTAACAACAACGCCCTTGGCAGGGTCATCCATGTTGAGGAGGTGACTGATGTTGGCCCCATTTCTGAGTCGGTATCATAGCCAGTCTTGTTGATTATTTGGCTGAGGGGGTTCAGACCTATGCAGGAAACAGCAGTGGGGACAGAGCATCACCTTGGTATATCCCACATTTGATGGACACCTGTGCAAGTGGCTTCCCATTGGCTTCAAGGGTGGTTTCACAACCATCGAATTTCTATAAAGGCTCCTAATAGTCCTGTTGATGTTGTACAGCTCAAGCATTCAGTGATCCGTGTGTGGCATTGAGTCATAGAGCTTTCTTGTAATCAATCCAGGCTGTGCACAGGTGGTGTGTCTTGACTTCTGTCAACCAGGAGTTGGTGTTTGGCTCCTCTGGAGTCTCTACCAATACCCTTCTGTGTGTTGCTCATGTATTGATCCATGTGCCTATTTATCTTGGTTGCAATGATGCCTGACATGAGCTTCCATGTTGTGGAGAGACAGGTTATTGGCATTGGTTGGATGGCACTGCACCCTTTGAGAATCCTTCTGGATCAGGACTGTCCGCCCTTCAGGTTGTTATACAGTGGGGGTGGAAGTCCCCATCTGCCATAGCTGGTTCATATCATACTGCCAGAGCATTTGTGGAGTGTGGTGAGCTTCTTTAGTAGGGCCATGAATCATGTGGGGCTTCGGTGATGTCCAGTTCTTCATACCTGAGACTCTTTTCTTGGATGTCTGCCACTGTGATGGTTACTGGATTCTGTTCAGGG
Source organism: Oryzias sinensis (assembly GCA_037389245.1). Lineage (NCBI taxonomy): Eukaryota > Metazoa > Chordata > Actinopteri > Beloniformes > Adrianichthyidae > Oryzias > Oryzias sinensis. The sequence goes on from CM074500.1 coordinate 27,098,663, forward strand.
AGGTTCCCATGTTCTTTTCTCAGAGAGACCAACCACTGGGCATTACTGTTATATTGCTGTGTCTTTCTCCCATACACTTTTCCAGTATATGGAGGCTCTATGCCAATTGAGTCTTAATAGGCAATTTTTACCTTTCTACTGTTGTTACTTTGCAGGTTGAGTTGCGAACAGCCTGTTTATCCGTCTGGCTTAATTGTCTCTTGTGTACGTCTTTAGGCGGCTGCTCAAGGCTAGGAGCCTTTGTTTGGCAGTTTCCAGTGCTTCAGGTCTTAGGTACTTGTTTTCTCATTGTCGCGATACTTCGGAGCTCTGTCAACTTACTCACATCCTTCGTTGCCTTGGTTTTTGCCTCTAACCGCTGCTTCCATGTGGTGGTATTGTTTTCTCCATGGTCTGTCTTACTCTTCAAGCATCATGAAGGATCTGCTGCTGAAGTGTAAAGCCAGTTCATTGGTTTCTGTGATGGTTGTGGTAAGTGCCCTCAATGCTTCATTCACGAAGTTTCCAAGACTTTCAGAAGCGGTACATCCTTAACCATGGTAGCTGAATTGTCAGTACAATTGGTCATTCTAGACATGATCTTACATCTTTCATATCTGTAGTCGTTGGGGCTGTGTGCCCAAGCTCAGGGTAGGTGTGAATTTTGCGTCCTCTCTGATCTGTTGTTCTAGCTCCCGTGGTATTGTACTGTACTGCTTCAATCTCAATTGTGATGGAGTTGCCCATTTTGTGGATGTTAAAACGGGCTACCAGCTGTTTGGCAGTTAGCCTTGATTGTGGGTTCATTCATTCCACATTCTCTGCATGTAACCCCTCTGGGTGGGATTACTTGAGTAGTAGCATTCTAACAGAACCTTGTTCTCATCTAGGCCATTTCCGTCTTGTTCAGTAGCCACTTTCCATCAGGGTGCTATAAATATATTCAGGGTTTCTCTTGGTGTGGTCATTAACTAACAGCTGTCACTCCAGAAGATTTCTCTCACATCATCGTTCTGCTTTTCACACCATGAATGAGAGGATGTTAATCTAGACAAGCGCAACAGTTGTCATGTACAGCTCTCTCTACCCAGCAAACAAAGGTAGTCTGCAGATGGGAGCACTTTCTCCATTGTGATTGGCAGAGTGTCAGGTCAGCCCTGTTCACCTGTAGGCCAGACATATGTGCAACTCACTAGTCTGTGTTGGTGTGGCTAACTGCAATTAATGACTGGCACTATAGAAACTGAATTTCAACTGCCTCTTTCCACAAAAACACAAGGATGTTACCTCTATCAGGACCCCTAGTAAGCAGAGGCACATTTCTTTTTGTGGGGGAATCAAACTGACACCACTGAGAGCAATCTAATCTAATCTAAAAAAAAGTTTAGCAACTGGCTGTTTGTTGAGTTCATATCAAAGATTATCTCCATCTGGCAGGCAAGCATTGGAGAATGACAGAGAAGTATCTGAAGAAGCTGCAGTCTCTGAGGTGCTGCTGAAGGCTTCTGCGTGAACTTCATGGAGAAATCCTTCCTGAAAAAGTAAACCTCCAACAAAATGAGTAGACAAACGGAAACTTAACATGATATAAACAAATTCACCAAACTACATTTACATGAAAGTCTTGACATAACAAAAGATATTATTATCAATGTGTGGGGGGGTGGTGCTGGGCCTGGGGTGTCGGCGCCTCGGTGGGGCCCCTGGGCTGGTGGAGCAGCCCCTTGCTGGGGGGACGCTGTTTGACCACCCGGGGACAGTCTACCAGCTGTCCCCAACACCCCCCTTCCTCATATAACCTCATAATAGGGTGAGGGGTGGGGGCAGCCTACTGATGAGCCTTGGGGGGGGGTTTACTAGGCAGTGGCCCCCTCCTATGGTTGCCGTATGGAGTGGGCCCCCCCTCTTTCGGTTTTATTTGCACCTTAGACATGTGGGGCCCTTGGTAGGGGGTGCTTGGACATCACTGCCAGCAAGCAGCGGATGTCTCCTAGCACCCTACCGCCAATTTAACTCCACACCTTAGACATTTAGGGTCCTTGGTGGGGGAGGTGAGGCGTCACTGTGGTAATCAGGAGATGTCCTCAGTGCCCCGCCAATTTAACTTCACCCCCCCCTTAACACACAAGCCCACCCCCCTCCAATATAAACATTCCAACATAAACACACACATGCACACACACCCTCTCTAACACACATACTGCATACACACATTTTGCAAGAGGTGGGACCTGAGACCCACCTCTTCCCTGGTGAAGAGTGCGGGCCTTTACTGCTTGGCGTGTCCCGGGGTGCCGGCTTCCTGGGCCCAGCGGTGCTCTCTCCGCGCGGTGGGGGGGTTCACATTACATCTGGGCTTGGGAAGTGTTAGTCCTGGGGTGGGTTCTGGTCCTTGCTCTGGTAGCTGGGCCGCCAAATTTCCAACTGTGGCTGAGCCTGGTCGGGCCATATTTACAACACCCCTTGTGGGCCCTCTTTTTTCCCCGGGGTTCCCCCCTCTTGGGCGGCGGGCCTCGCTCACTCCCTGGACCAACAGGCCGGGCGGATGGCTGCCTGGAGTCAGGCGGGTCTCCTGGGGGTCTGGCTCGTGCCTGGGGTTAGAGGCGAGATGCGGAACTCCTGGGTGGTGGTGGGGTGCTCGTCTGGGGCTGTGGGTGTCTTCTCCCGGTGAGGCCCCTCGTTGGGTTCTCGGCGGCGGGGAGCTGCTCTCCTGGTTGGGCTGAGGCGCTCTCTCTCCTCAGTACTTCCCTGCTCTCTGGCTCTGGGGACCTTCCGGCGGTCCTGCTGGCCCTAGCCTGGGTGGCGGGCTTGGTCGCCCGGGCGGCGGTTGTTCCCTGCCGGTTCCGTGTGGCGTTGGGGGGATTCCGGCTGCCGCTGCTGCTGCGGTGGGAGGTCTTGGGGTGAGATGGCTGGAGCCTCTCCCTCCCTTCTTTCCCACGTTCCACCATCCATTTTTAGAGAACATAAGCACTCACCTGAGCACAGGTGTTAGCTCACCTTTACTAACAGTTTGCATGACTGAATGACTGAAATATTTCACACCTAGTTGGTTTTAAGGCATAAAACATAAATGTAGACTCTGTCTGTTTTTGTATATATGTCGACAGGTGGACATTTTTGCAGCTAGCAGGTGTGTTTTACATAACATTTAGTGTGTGTGTGTGTGGACAGGCTCATCCCTTGACCATGCTACATTTGAACCTTACCATAATGATTAACAACCAGTAAACTTGTTTGCTTTATGCTGTATGGTCTTATCCCCTTCCTCCTATTATCACCCCCCTACCCCCCCTCTCTCTATCATCCCTCTCCCTTCTTCCCCTCTTTCCTTTTCCGTCCGGTCCAACACCAAAGATTTTCAGACATGATTGAAATTAATAAGTTTGGCCTCAATAATTCCAAGGGTTTATCGAACCCTTACCTTGGTTTGTCTGAAGATTCTATAACCCCTCTGAAAATAAATCTGTCCAACACAAGAGGCCCTCAGCTCTCATCTGTCTGCCCAGCTTTGGACAGGACAAGTTTTTTTTTATAATAATACAAAAATTGTTCATAATTCTATTTTTCAGACCAAGGAGTGAACATTTTCCAAAATGTCTTTGACGTGAATTGCTTCCATCATATGCGTCTAACTGGGGCGATCATGAAATGTTGAGGCTGAGAGAACAGGAAGAAGCTGGATCCTGCTGCCTGATTTTCCTCCAGTTCTTCTTCCTCCTGTCAGAGAGATCGTTGTTCTCATTATGAGTTTATAATTCTCTTTGGTCAGCCAAGAGTTCACTCTTTAAAACAGGTTTGCACATGCAGTTTGAACATTTCTAACAGAGGACAGTTGAGCCGGTTTACAGGTGATTTTAGGAGCTTCGAAAGACTTATTCCATTTCACTCTCAACTCTGTTGGAGTTTTAAAGCCCAAAACAAACTTGTCTGGGCTGAAACTGATGTTAGTAGAACTGCATTGGTGACCTTCATTCTGCTGCGTGATAATGGCACTGATGTCTGCTGTCCTTAGAGTGCCGGCTGGCTCTGCTCTTTGACCACGTTTACAACCAAGCTGCCCCTCACTCCCAGTCAAACCATGACCCACACAAGAGGTAGCTATGAAGCTCTTATGAAATCTTTGAATGAAGTGATAGCTTGACCTTTCTTTTTAGCCCACTTGAAGCCTTTTGTAGTTTATTTTTAGGAGGTTCTCCCTGTTCTTAGCTACTTCCAGGCTTCCTGTCCTCCCACCCAGCATGCAGCGGCTCGCCCTGCAGGAACCTGTGGAGACCGCTCTGTTGCTAAGCTTGAGCGGTGTCAGCTGTGTAGTCCTCAACCAGTGGCCCTGCAGCAGCTAAGCAGAATGCGCTCAATGCTGCAACAGTGCTTGATGGTAGGCCTGACTCCCCATTTCCATGCAGGCAGTCTCAAAAAATGCAGGACTCTGAAAAGGTTTATTATTTACAGGTTTAACTACAGTTTTGTTTCCCTTTAAAGATATAACATGTTCTAGCTAGAGCAAGTCTCTCAACCATCAAACCTTTTTGGAAGAACATAAAACATTTTAATGTCAGATGTTTTGTGCCCAGAGGACACCATACAGGCCACACTGAGGGTCGAAAAGGCTCAGGTGAATACATCAAACCCTAGAGGGGGTCCAACTCAGCAGGCAGCATCACAGAAATCAGGCTGGTAGTGAAGGGCCTGCATCACAGCCTTATTCCGGCTTTTTTTCCCTCCCCACTCATGTCCAGAACCCTCAGCGTGTTTCTTTTTTCTCTTCAGACACTGGGAGGTTAAACAACTCCAAAGAAGACGGCGTGACCCGGCACACCATCAATCTTTAACTGCATTCTTTACGGACTTCCCTACTTAACTATCACTTAATTGAACAAAATTCCCAGGACTTTTCTTTCTGGACATGCATGGAACTTACTGCTGAAGTTTTACCTGAACACCTGAGCTCCTGAAAGATGAGGGCCCCTATGTTATCTCTGCTGCTTAGTAAAGATGAAAACATTGATCTCGGTTCGATCTTTTGATTGTTCTGAGAGCAATCCAGATGATCTTGCCGGCTACTGATTTCTAAAAAGAAGTCCGAAGCTACCAGCAGGTAACAGGAGGGGGTGGAGTCTAAAAAAATCTAAGTTTAAATAAAATGGGGGGAAAAAGAAAATACACTCAAATTTAAGTGAGAATGCTCATCCATTTGTTCTTAAACCTGGCTTTGTGAATCAAACACCTCCTAGAAATTGTTGGGTGTTTGATGTAATAGTGGCATTAAGTAGTATTATTATTCTTTGTCAATATTATCAGATGAAAAAGCCCCCATTTAGTCATGAGAGTCATGTGATTTTATCAGAAAACATGTTTTACTTCATGTTTTGTGTTTATGGATGACTTGCCTGTGTTCTGCTGACTCAGCAGCTTTGAGGTCGGAGATTTCCTGTCAGAATTCCATGATGAAGGACCCAATATGCAAGAGACCAGACTTGGTGGCTGAAAATTCAACATTTAAGTAAATAAACATGAACAAGGGCATCAACAAATGGGTGATGAAACTGATGACATGACAGTGAAAACCACAAATCAGACAACACAGGGTAAATAATTTGCTTAACAACGAGCATTGATGTGTGTTACTGACAGGGGCGCCAAACACAGAAACTCAGAAGCAACAACCAAGACAACAGAGTGAAAAACCACTCAGAATGCTCAGAAAGATTTTCCTCTGGGGATCAATAACGTCTTATCTTATGTATGTATGTCAGACCCCTACCCACCAGGTGGTGACGTCCTCTCCTACCCACCAGGTGGTGACGTCCTCTTCTCAGGCTGTCAGTATTGTGGTGGGGGTTGTCATTACATGTGACAGAACAGTGAAAAAGCTGATGCTGTGAAAGTATTAGCCATAAAACCCCTCAGGGTGTGAGGCCCTTCAGTCCATATTTTCACAGGGAAGTCAACACAGAACCCTCATCCTGCCAACTGCTCCAGGGACAGGCGCTTCCTTTCATTTGAACTTGGTCACTTTGCTTTGACAGGGAACATATAATATTTAGGCTGACATCAACAAGCTGCTATGATTTGAACACTGAGGAGCTGTACTAATACAACACAATAATAATAATAATAGATTGGATTTATCTGCGCTTTTCCAGACGCTCAAAGCGCTTACATTGTGTCCATTATTCATTCACTCCTCATTCATTCTTGGTGATGTAGCTACAGTTGTAACCACAGCTGACCTGGGGCAGACTGACAGAGGCGTGGCTGCCATTTCGCGTCTACAGTCTCTCTGACCATCACCAGGACATTCATACACATTCACACACACCAGTGGAGCCACACTGGAGGCAGGGAGGGTGAAGTGTCTTGCCCAAGGACACAGCGACATTTTTGGCTGGTGGGAGCGGGGATCGAACCGCCAACCCTTCGGTCATTGGACGACCCGCTCAACCACCTGAGCCACTGTCGCCCACAAAGTCAAATGGTTCTGTCCTAGCTGTACGGCAACCCATTGAACTGTAAAGGTCGTGTCCCACAGCCACTACGTACATTTTTATATTGCATGGATGAAAATGAATCAATAAATATATGTGGAAAAAGAAAAAAAATTGTGGTCTTTACGTGAAAATCTGAATGAACCACAGAATAGGTCCAAACAAACTAGGCAAAAGCATAAACCACTGCAGAATATGAACCGTGCTTAGGTATTGATATAGCAACTCATTAGTGATTTTTATTGCATCAATTACAGAATTTAAGCGTGACATGTAAGCTCTATGTACGATATCAAAGTTACAGCTGATGGATTTCACGTTAAAAGCTTGTTAGACATCCGTGGAACAAGTCAAAAATCCTTTTGAGAGTTTTCAAATAAACAACGAAAAATATGCAAAAACTGCACAATTCTCAACCAACCAAAAATTTGAACAGCTCTTAACTGTATGCAAGGGTACTGAAGAGGTAGCGGAGAGGAATCCAGATCGACAGTCGAACCTCGGAGACAAGAGGAACAACAGTCTTGGTTTCTGTCCTGAATGGTGGAACAGTTGACCAGCTCTACACCTCTTTTAGGGGTGCTGGAGAGACTCTGAGGTTGCTCATCCCAGTCCTTATGTATTTTATTAGTTTTGGAGAACCGTTTGACCGTGTCCCCCGTGGTATTCTGTGGGGGGTGCTCTGGGCGTATGGGCTCCGGGGAGCCTTACTGTGGGCTGTCCGGTCTCTGACCGCAGCAAGAGCTTATTTCACATAGCCAGCAGTAATCAGACCTGTTTGGTGCACTTGGACTCTGGCAGGAGCTGCCTTTTATCTAAAAGCAGCCAGGGGCGGAGGGCTGGAGTTATAGACCACAGGATTTCCTCTCTGCTTTTGCAGATGATGTTGTCCTGTTGGCTTCATCGAGCCAGGACCTCCAGCGTGGATTGGCGGTTTGCGGCCAAGTGTGAAGTGGTTGGGATGAGGGTCAGCACCGCTAAATCTGAGGCCATGGTTCTTGACCGGAGAAAGGTAGTTTGCCATCTCTGGGTGGGTGGAATGTCCCTGCCCCAGGTGGAGGAGTTTAAATTTCTTGGGGTCTTGTTCACAAGTGAGAAGACGGAGCGTGAGATTGACAGGCGGATTAGAGCGGCATCCATAGTTATGTGGTCGCTGTATCGGTCCGTTGTGGATTAGAGAGAGCTCAGCCGAAAACCAAGGCCATCAAGTCGATCTTCGTTCCAATCCTCAGCTTTGGTCATGAGCTCTGGGTCATGATCGAAAGAACAAGGTCCTGAGATACAAGCGGCTGAAGTAAGCTTCTCCATAGGGTGTACAACCCGTTCCTTATAGGGTGACAAGCTCGGTCACCCGTGGAGAGCTCGGAGTAGATCTGCTTCTCCTCCACATCAAAGGGAGCCAGTTGAGGTGGCTCGGGCATCTAGTCGGATGCCTCCTGGGCCGCCCTCTCTGGAGAGGTGTTCGGGCATGTCACTGGGCGGAGGCCTGTGGAAGACCCAGGACACCTGGAGACTATGTCTGTCGGCTGTACAAGGGCAACCTGGACAGGTCACCAGTCTATCTAAGGCCGTGCCACATCATTCAACTCACATTCCACCTATGGACAATTGGGAAGCAATGAACCTATGAAACAAGTTTTTCGGACGGTGGGAGGAAGCCGGAGAAAACCCACGTCTGCACGGGGAAAACATGCTAACTCCACACAGAAAGGTCCCTCTTTGGTGTTCTGGTTCAGGTCTAGCGGGACTTGAACCAGGGAACCCTTCTTGGAAGTGAGGCAAGAGCGCCAACCACCGTGCAGCCTTGAATCAAAAAAGTGTTACGGGGAATCAGGACGCCCCAAATGCAGGAACAAAGAGGCGAAGTGGAGTGAGGAGAATAATTTATTTTAACAAAAGGCACCACTCCAAGTGGGAAGAAACACAGGCCTCTTAGCACAAATAAGGCGGTCAAAGACAACAGAAAACACTGTTTCTGTGACACGAGCACAAGAAACAGGAGCTTAAATAGAACACAACAAATGAACTAAAGTGTGAAGCAGCTGCATGCACTCCAGGTACAGACAGGTGAAGGGGCGGAGCCCTCCAGGTGCCACAGCCAACCTGCACAAAAAAGCAAAGGACTAAGAACAAAAACAAAAGTAAACTGCCAGACTGAAATTACATACGTGGAAAATGTGTAGGTAGTGACTGTGTGACCTTTAAGCTCACAGAGAGTAAATCTGTGTCTTTTCAGTTTCTGGTTGACTTATTATATTTAATTTAGCCATAACAACAATGTTTTAGTGAACTAGCATGACAGAAAAACAGCTTATTCTAACATTTTGCTGTTAATGAAAGATCTATACATGGAGGCTTTTTGTCTTGACTGATTGCTTATTTTAGTGAGAAAAAAATTATATTATTTAAATAGAATTCATTTGCTGTTAAAAAGGTCTCTTATGTCTGTTTAACCCTTGTGTTATCCTAGACACTTTAACATTGGGAGTTGGGTCATCTAGACCCACTAGACCAGTGCTCTAAACCTTTTTTCTTCAATGATTTGTGATCTTCACTGGTGTCCATGGATTACATGAAATCTTTCTACCTTTATCCACCTTTGTCATGGTAGGGAGGCTTTCGTCAGCCATCTTATTTACATTGGATAACAAGGGTTAAAAGCACTAAGGTCCTAACTCTCCTTTTCACCAGCACCACATTCATTTGTTTCTCTATGTATTTATATTTTTAACATTTATAATATCTAACTTTCACTAGGGAGACGATGTTCTCTGCTTCTTGGATAACAACTGAGTCGCTGGCCCATGTTTGCAAGTGGGTCAGGGCTCCTTAATACCAGATTCATCATTCTGTGGAGGCTGCAGACAAGCAAACAGAATTCAGGGTTTTTAGGCCTCTCGTGAATCTTTACTGCAGAACATAGTTTCATAGCATTTTGGAGTTCTGATAAAGATTTAAATGCACAGGAAGAAGACATTGAAAAGTATGCATTTATTGTTGGAAGTTGTTGAGATTGTAAGTTGACTTCCATTTTCCTAATATCCTCCTATTTTGTTGTTGGCTCGTCACAGACTTTCAATTCTTGTCGGAAATCTCGATGGCAGCCTTAACAAATGTGTGTGGTGTTTACTGACCAGACAAGTGAAAAACAAAGACAAACTTTTTTTAAAGGGTCTATAGCAGGCAGAATCATTTGTGGGGCTTTAAAGTGTATTCAAATGTTAATTCCTCATGAAAAACCCAAAAGCAGTACTTTTGATCTGTTTCCGCATTTCTTTTTTTTCTTTTCTCTTTTAACTTGTCCTGTCCAACAGCTGGGCAGGCAGATGAGAGCTGAGGGCCTTTTGTGTTGGACATATTTTACTTTAACAAAGAGGGTTATTAATCTTTAGACCAAACCAAGGTAGTATGTCTGGAATAAGCCCTTTGCTAGTGGGCCAAACTTTATTAATTTCAATCATGTTTGAAAATCTTTGGTGTTGGACAGACGGAAGGAAAGAGGAAGAAAATGGAGGGATATTAGAGAGAGAGAGAGGGGGTAGGGGGGTGATAATAGGAGGAAGGGGATAAGACCGTGAAGCAGCATAGAAGTGAACAGGTTTGCTGGTTTGTTAATCGTGCAGTAAGGTTCAAATGTAGTACATAAGGCGGGCCTGTCCACACACACACTCAAATGTTATAAAACACACCTGCTAGCTGCAAAAATGTCCACTAATAGAGCATGTACACAAAACAGATAGTGTTCTGCAGCATACTTATGCCTTAAAACCCAACTAGTGTGAAATACTTCAGTCATTCAATCATGCGAACTGTTAGTGCGAAGGTGAGCTAACACCTGTGCTCAGGTGGTGTTTATGTTCTTCATGGATGGGGTGGAATGTGAAAGAAGGAGGAGAATTCTTGTCATCCCCCACCCCAAAGAGCCCCCACACGCTTGTACGACGGCGGAATCCCCCCAATGAGGGGCTGGCACAACCGCCGCCAGGCGACCAAGCCGCCACCCAGGCCAGGGCCAGCATGACCGCCGCAGGCCCAGAGCCAGGGCAGGGGAGGCCTGCGGAGGCGCCGCCCAGCCCAGCAGGAGGTAGCCCCCGCCCGGCGCCGGAGAGAGCCGCGCAGGGCTACGGAGGGGCGCCCCCACAGCCCCAGGCAGGCACCCACCACCACCCAGGGTTCGGGCATCACCCAGCCCCAACCCCGGGTACAGGCCAGGACCTCCAGGGAGACCCGCCTCACCAAGCAACTCATCCATCCGTGATAATCCAGGCTGAAACAGGGCCGCTGCCCATGAACTGCATCGAGGCCTAGGGAGATGTGTTGTAAACTTGACAGAGCTGGCTCAGGCTGGAAGCCAGGCAGGCCGGCTTTGGTTTGGCGCCCGTTTGAGGTGTGTGTGTGAGGGGTGCAGTTAAAATTAGTCAGTTAGAGGCACTCAGGGGATCTCCTGGACATCTGTTCACGCATTTCTGAGTATTCCTCTGAAAACCTACACTCTCAGCACCAGCCCCTCCCATCCCACTAAAAACCAGTGAGTTCTCACATTGTGACATCACAAAATTGAACCGCCCCTTCAGGAAGAGTCTGGCACTGCCAGCACGCCCCCAGACTAAGACACACCCACCGTCTCCATGGAGCTAGAGGTGTTTGACAAAAACTCTTGCATTTTATATGCAGAATATGCTCATCCATCTTTGCAAAAATTTGGATGCTTGCTTTTGTGGGAGAAACACAGACATATGGACAAAATGCTCCAGATTCTTCTTGTTGAGAAAAAATTAAGAGTTGAGTAATTTTTTTGTTTTTTAATGTACTTTGTTAATTGTGTAGTTGAAGGAACAGATTGTAGATCAGAGTACTGAAACTTTGAAACCTACTCAAAGCTGTTTTGAAAGGTCTTTAGTGTTTAAAGGTGCAGGTTCCGACAGACCCCCCACCCCTCAGCAAGGCTATGCTAAATGAAAGTAGCTGGAAGTCTGACAGAAGCATTCTGACAAGCAAGGTTGATTGATGTACTGTAGCTCCATGAAGTATCCACAGAAGGTCTGCTGCTGTTCAAGGTCCGCAACCGCCAGACCTGTTACGCTGGGGAATAGCGTGATGAAGGCTCATACGCCTCCCTTCTCTTTATAAACCTGGTCATTGGAAAGAATCTGCAGGTTATTCAGATGGTTAAAGACAGTTTGACCTTTGATCAAAGCATGATTTTGGAGTTTTAGACATGTACGTGTGACATTTTTCTTATGAAAGTGAACAAATGTAATAAAACATTCATTTTGCATTTCTGAGTATTTCTCCTTTCAACCCAAATGTTGCAAGGCGCTGGGTGTGAATCCAATGAGCACGTTGTGATGTCACAATGTCCCAGGACCGCACATTGCACAAGCTCCCTACTTGCTATCATCAAGGCCAGCAGAGATGGCACATTGCTGCACAGACCGCATGTATTTACATGCATCCAAGGCTGGATTTGATTGTTGGCCACACAAATATTTAAAATTAAACGTAAAGTTAAAGTCTCAAATGTGTTCTCCATGTTTCTCTGACCCGAGCTTGAAGGCTTGCTGTTAACCAGAGAGGAAAAAAAAAATAAAATAGGGGACCTTTTGTGTACCTCCATGAAACTAAGAACATTATCACTCAAAGTTCAGGCTGGCTCCTCATCCCTGGCCGGGTCTCTGTCTGAGGCGCCAGCCTGCGCCTCGGGGAGCAGCGTGGTGATCGGGATCGCTGCAGCTCCATGACTCCTGTGGCAGACTGTCCAGGGGTGTGCAGTGCAAATTGAACTGAAATCGCACTGCTGCTAGACCTTCGCGCCGTACCCGCCCCGCTGGACCTCAAATCCATTCTGTTGCATTGACTTAACCTTGGCTGCCACTGCCGCGTGAATTGCGTAACTGTAACCCGTAATCCTAAACAACCCTTCCTCTGGGTCGCTAGCATTAAAAATGTTCAGCACTGGCGCGCGTGTTGGAGAATTACGTGTGATATTACCTTTCTTTCTGCTATTGGTTTGACTTGCTGAGAGTGAATTCAACAATCTGCACGTGTTAGCATCACATCAGTTCTGAGCCATAGCAGTGCTGCTGCAATGCAGCCTCAATTATAATGTCAAAGTTCGCACTGTGTTATTTTATCAAACAGCAGGGGTCTGGAACATTTGTTTTGTTCCAAATGTCGTCTTTCCTGATTTCTTTTATCGCTTCAAAGATGTCATGACTTGAAGGATTGATAGGAGCCTGGCTGAGAACCCAGAACGAGGACAAAGTTGGAGAAAGGTAAATGTCAGTTTGTTTTCCTTCCAGGAAAGTTAGTTGTGGCTTGGAGGCAGCTGGAGGACAGGCGGCTTGTGGGGTGGCTGGAGGTAATGGCGCGGCTGGCAAGCTTGAGGTTTCCGCCGCACTGCTGGAGGACTCGGGACTGACATCTACACAGGGCTCTTGGGCTGGAATCCTGAGACAGGGAGGAGGTAAGTTAAACCGCGAGGCCAGACTTAAACATGGGAACATGAACTGGAGCTTGAGACAGGTGAGAGTCACCATAAGGGCTAATGGATTCTGGATCTCTAAGAGCAGAAGCGTGATGAGGTGGGTGGTCCCCTTCTGGTGGAGTCAGGAGCATAGCAGGAGGAGGACACTGACCAGGCACCATAACAAAAGAGAAACTTTTAGAGAATAGGGGAGCTGTCAGTCGTTGTTGTGCCCCCCCTCTCATTTTATTTATTTGTTTTTTTTTTTAATCATTTTTATTTAAAGTAGAAAGACAAAAGAAAACAGACTAAGCAACAACAAACCTGGAAAAAACAAGATCTGACAAGCACAGACAGCTACCAATGCCCCAGCACATAAAAGGCTGGAGATCAAAATAAAAAGGAAAGATATTGTGTGTGTGTGTGATGGCGATGTTATTGATATTGATGATATTATTGTTTCAGTATTATTGATAGTGTGTGTGTGTGTGTGTGGGTGTGTATTGACGTGTGTGTGGGTGTGTGTGTGTGTGTGTGTGTGTGTGTGTGTGTGTGTGTGTGTGTGTGTGTGTGTGTGTGTGTGTGCGTGTGTGTGTGTGTGTGTGGGTGTGTGTGTGTGTGTGTGTGTGTGTGTGTGTGTGTGTGTGTGTGTGTGTGTGTGTGTGTGTGTGTGGGTGGGTGGTGCGTGCTGCGTCTTGGCCTTGCATGTGCATCGTGTGTGTGTGTGTGTGTGTGTGGGTGCGTGCGTCTTGTGCATCTTGTGTTGGGACAGATTCCATCCACAAGCAGACAAGCCGTCCTTGCATTCTGTTATCTCTGTACATATTATATATTTTGGTAGTGACACTGGAAAAATCAATAGCAGTATCTGTCCGCAAAACCCACACTTTTAAATAATTTAGAAAATAAATAAATAGATAAAACAAACAAACAAACTTGAGGGGTAATTACCCATAACCATCAGGCATGCAGAAGTGAATAGAGACATTATAGGGAGAAAAAAGGCGGGGACACAACGCACCCCATAAGAGCCAAAGACAGACACATATTTGATTCTCCAGGATAAACTTCATGTTCGTTTAGGAACTCAATGAAGGCTGACCATACAGGTAGTGGTTTGGTAGTGTCGGAGGGAGAATGTAATAAACTGGCTAAAGAAATGTATTCAAGAAATTAATTTTTTCATAAAGATAGGTTTATTGTGTTCTTTGATTTCCAGCTCGTGAAGATTGTTTTTTTTTTTGCAACAACAACAACAATTTTAGAAGTTTTCTTTCAGTAACAACAATTTGAAAAAGTTCATTTCAACAACAATTTCAAACTTTTCTTTCAACAAACAGCTACAAGTGGTTTATCAATGAGTAAATTAGGGCTGAATTTGCGGTGTGTTTATGTTTATGAACGTGTGTTTCCTGTAGGTACTGATTTTTGACAAAACACAGTCTACATTATTCTGTATGGAACCTGAGGAAGCTTGGTTGCTGGTGGATGTATGAGCTCAGAGGCGGACGTCACATTTTTGGCACTTGGCTTTTGGTGTACCTTTGCATCCTGGTACCTTGCATCTCCCTTTCTTTTCATCCATGACCATCCAGTGGGCTGTGGCATCCAGACGCACATCAGAGACTGGAATAGGTGTAGCGGGTCCTCTTCTTCTCTTTTCTTTTTACTCCCCAGCAATTGTGGAAGTGGGACGACCTCTCTTATGCTCCAGATTCTTGCCACTTTTACATAAGCTTTCTCCAATATATGACTTGAACGTATAAAGCCTGATCTGTTCCTCTTTACTCATCCCAGTGCTGCTACAGTCTCTCTTGTAGAGCAGCCAGGCAGTCACGGTGGTCATGTCAATAAAGTGGAACATCAGTCGGTGGTACCACTTCTTGAACTGATTTTGAGTGCTTGGTACAGTGCAGCCCAACCCAGAGTCCAGCAGATCCCTCACACCCCATATTCTTGTTGTACTCTCTCACCACAGCAGGGCAGGGAACTCTGATGACTTTTTTTTGCTTGCCATCCCACCTATCAACATCAGTGACCTGGTGTGCTCCAATATAATCACTGAGAAGACTGACTGAACGGTTATCATACCACTTCTGTATGCCACGATTGGTTTCTCCAACCATGGCCGTCTTCTGGTCAAAAGATCCACGTCCAGTTCTCTTCAACTCAGCATCACACATCATGCTCACACCTGGTAGTCTGCTGCTACGGACAGTGCCAGCACAGTGAATTCCCTGCTGAGCAAGTGTGAGAATGAGAGGAACACTCGTGAACCAGTTGTCAAGCTTATGTTTCTGGTGTTTAGGTATTGGCTGGGCCAGGCGGAGGACAACGTTGCAACTTGCTCCTACATCTGGCAGCTCAGGGTGTTGCACAACTCTCCCTGTATAGATCTCAAAATTGTGCGGGACACCATCAGAGCCAGCCAAGACAAGTATCTTGTAGCCCCATTTTTTTGGTTTTGCTAGCAGGTATTGCTTGAGTCTGTTCCTTCCCTAGAAAGGGACCATCTGCTCATCTACAGCCAACCGGAACCCATTGGGATTGTCTGCAGCAGCTTTGAGGTCAGATGGTGACCAGTGGTCTGATTTTTTGTGGAGAATCCAACATTTTCTCCTTGTGTCTCACTTAATTGTTTGAGAGTGCAGACATTTTTGATAGGCACTCCCATCTGTTCAGTGCCATGAGTGTCAGCTACCTGGGAAGCTTCAGGTGCCTTTGTTCCCAAAGCATCCGGGTGCCTGTAATCAAACAATGACATGTACCTGCTGTACCCATGAATTGCTCCAGCTCTTTAGTTGTGAGGTTAAGGGGCTTGTTGGTGTTACACTGAATGGCATATAAATTTGACTGCTCTACAACTACTTCCAGATCTTGAAGTATTCATAGGGGGACTTGATATCATCTGATTCTGGAAGGCTGGCCTGCCATTCTGGGTAATTAGTGATGTTGGCATTGTGTGGTGTTCTCAAGCAGGTGAGCGTGGAAACGTCTTCCCTGTATTCTTCCATCCTCATTTCCTCTTCATCCAGTGAAGCTCGTGTCATCCAGGCATACCAGCTATATGTTTTCAAAAAGCCAATGTAAGCATAAAATTAAGAATAAGTCATATATACCTCTCTAAACGCACAAACATATGTTCATATGTTCATATGTTCATCTGTTCACATATGTTCATTCCATACAGTATATTACTCTGCTGACTGAACCCTGATCTCCTAACTCTCTCTCTCAAGCCCTGATTCTGGGTCCCTCTTCCTCGCCAATAATCTCTCGAGCTCACTATCCTTACTGTCCGGAAGGGATGGCCTAACCTCTTGATCATGTTTTTGCTTAGACCCATAAATTTTTGTGCATCCATTTCCTGTGAATAATAGTAGATAGTACAGCAAAAAAATGATTATGTTGATAACTATGCATCCCTGCACATCTCCATCCATTAGCATGTTATAGTTCACACAAAAGTGATCTAACTGCACAATGTTGCCCCCGAGGAACGAATGAAAAACTGCCATTTTAGTGTATAAATGAAGACAAAAAGTATCTTTACTCAATCAAATATGGTTCACTACTTATTCATGCACATCATAGATATTTTTTGTACAAAGTAATTTAAATGTAAACATGTTAAAAAGTGAAATTTATCTTACCTTCTGCTAGCAGTGTGTCCAAGTCGGCTGTGGTCCCAAAAAGGACGGTTTCACCCCAAGACGAAAGGTCAAAGCCACACCCAGCTCAAATTTCATTGGTCACAGACATATCAGCAGACTTTCAGTGTAGTGTTTTGATTTAAAAAAATTAAAGGGGTGGAGTGTGGGCCAAAATAGTGGTTTGTTGCCTGAGGGCAACACCATGCCATTGGTGGTTATTGTGGCTGAGGGTGCGTTGTAGAGAGTCTTAATCTAGTTAATGAATGACTCCCCAAAACCAAATTTTTCCATGACACTAAAGAGAAATGTCCAATTGACTTATCAAAGGCCTTTTCTGCATCCTAGGTAGCTAAGATGGTGTCTTCTTGCTGTAGAGTAGAAGGATGTATTAAATTAAACAGTCTGCGTGTGTTGCTAGAGAATGTCTTCCTTTAATAAAGCCAGTTTGATCTGGGTGAATTATATGGGGGGTTACTTTTCAATCCTGTAAGCTATAGCTCTGCTGATGATTTTTAAGTCTACATTAATAAGAGAGATTGGGCGATAATTTGATGGGAGGGTTGGGTCTTCATTAGGCTTTGGGAGCAGAGAGATGACTGCTGTATTCATGTGTTTTGGAAGTATTGAGGTTTGCTTTATTTCTGTAATTGCTCTGATGAATGATGGAGATATAATATTCCAAAAGTGCTTATAGAATTCAGCAGGGAAGCCATCCGGTCCTGGAGATTTATTATTTTCAATGCTATTAAGTGAAGCTACCAGTTTATTATCTGTTAAAGATTTATCTAATTTGTCCGCTTGTTCTTTAGTGAGTTGAGGCAGCTCAATACTATTTAGAAATGAGTTGATGGCTTTTTGTCCAGTGTTATTAGTAGAGGCGTATACGTTTCTATAATGTTCTCTGAATATTTCATTAATTTCTTGAAGTGAGGAGTCCCTTAAAGTAGAAATCATTGTTCTTTCTTTATTTCGTTTAATTTGTTTAGCCAAATGTATCTACCTGATTTGTTTTCATGGTGACATTTTTCTTGTCTTAATCTTTGAATTAAAAATTGTGTCCTTTTGTTTATTATAGTGTTTAATTGAACTCAATATTTTCTTAATTCCTTTTGTGTTTCTTCTGTTGGATTATTTGCATTCAATTATTCAAGTATTTAATCCTTTGCTCTAGTTTCTTTTCTTCTTTTTATAAACAGAATATAATGTGATTTTTTATCGTAGAACTGCCTTGGCTGTTTCCCACAACACTGTGGATTTCAGTTCTGGCATGTCGTTAAGGATGCCCATTCTTTCTCAAAATAATTATTAAATTCAGGATCTTTAAGGAGCGATGTATTGAATCGCCATCTGACGCTGTGACTTTGTGTATTTAACGGGTTCCACGGATATGTAACGGGAGCGTGATCACTGACTATGATTGAATGGATTTTTAAATCCAGAAGGGGGGGGGGGGGGTCAAGAGCGGGGCTACTCAGCACAGCACCAACGGCCACGCCAATGTAGAAACAGAGTTTTCAGATAAAAATTAATATAACTTTTTAAGGCATTAAGGCTGTGGGATTTTGGTTAAAAACTTCATAATCATGATTAAAACACTACTGACAACTTTATTCATAAAAAAAAAAAAAAAAAATAGGGGGACTTTAAGGCCCACCAACAAATTTAGATTCCTCCTAGGGATTTTGATCTAACTCTTTGAGCATCATTGGGAAGCTACTTGGGGAGAAACTGGTGGAATAAGAAGTTGTAGTTTTTTATTGGCTTTAGCGTGGCAATTTCCCTGTTGTTTCCACATTTTCTACTGGAATATTGTGAAAATGTAAAACATGGATCCTTGGCTCAAGCTGAACAATAAGATGGTGTAAATGGTGGTGGTATATACTTTTTTAGCGCTTTTCTACCTACAAGGCCCAAAGCGCTTTACAGTCACAGACCCATTCACACACACATTCACACACTGGTGCCAAACACTGGCGCCCGCCAGAGGCAAGGTGGGGTTCAGTGTCTTGCCCAAGGACGCATCAACTCATGGACATGAAAGGTGGGAATCGAACCTGCAATAGGATGTGAATATGAATTTTTAAGGAATGTGGCCATGCTCAAAAAGTAAAGTAAACATAAAAACCAAAAAATTACTTTTGACGATTTTTCTAAAATGACATAATTTTGTTTGTTACCCTCAGGTGACCAAAACATGAAATGGTTGCTACGGAGTTAAACCAACAGTGAAACTGCCATTTTGAAAAAAGTATTTTTTATCAACATGTTGTGTAACTCTGTCCAAGGACCAAAGCAGCTGTCCAGTAAGTGAAGGCAGGAAAAAAAAGGTAAATGGGGGATGGCGAGCAGTAGTACCTGCATACAACACTGTTCCCGGCTTGAACTCTTTTCTTTGTCTTTGCCTAAGTGCTTTTAGTCAGTGATTCCTTTTTTGCCGTATTGTGTTTAGCTTTGCTTGTGTTGCTATGGCATGTGAAAGGCGCTGCCTTTTGGATGTTATGCAGCCTAATGTTGTTGATCATCTATTGTCTCTATCAAAAACAAGCAGCCAACAGGAGATAAAACAGACAAGAATAACATCAACAATGATAATTAGCATTTTGTGAACAATTCATTCTGTGCTTTGGGACTTGTCCTGTTCTTTGTCCACAGGTAATCATTTTATCTCTTCCACAAAATGAAATTAAAGATGATCTCATTCCATCTGCCAAGTACGTCCATGCGTGCTGTTATTGATCTTCTAGGTGAGTGTGCTGAGAGACGCTGTGCACAGCCAGGTGGTGCTCTGCTATGATTTTCATGTAAAAGCATTGCTAGAAAAAGGATAACAACCGGGATGTTTTGTTGTCTCCTGCTTCAACTCCCCGATTCAAGCACAGAGGTTGATCTGCAACCATCAATGAGCCAGAGGTCCCATGAAGCAGCTTCAGCTGGGAATTCTTCCGCCTTTTATGTGAAAGTGATTCTGATGCTGGTAACCACAGCAGCTCTGTGTTTTACAGCTTCCACTGTTCCAGTCTGACTGAAATGTTCATATCAGTCTAACTTTCCTCCTAATCCAACACAAAAAGAGCAGAGTTCCCTTAAAATTCCTGGATCTGCTCCCTAAAGACCAGATAAAAAGGGGGCTCAGAAGAGCATTGAGGCCAGTTACAAAAAAGAAATTGCTTTCAAACTAAAACAAACATCCTTGAACACATTAAGGACTGGCAGTTATTCTGTTTTGACAGTTTTCATCCTTTTCATTCTAAATCTGTCAAATGACTGAGGTTAAATTCCAAAGAGTCTGATAAGCCTGAAAATGTCCTGCTTCCACTCAACACACAGGTAGCCGTGCACGAATCTGTTGGCGTGAATTTCCAGAACATGTTCAGATGCAAATTCTTTCTTAGAAGAAGCAAAAGACAAGTTCCTTGGATTCCTCATTTGGATTCTTTTGAGGTTTAGAGCTCAGCGTTGTATTTTTCAGAAGTGCAGAAGACAACCAGAACCCAAAAATTTAGGTATTTTGGATACAGAATATCAGAACTAACAAATTAAAGATTCACAACAAATTAAGCATTTTTATATTATTCCATGGGAGTACAGTTTACACTGAATTCTGTGATTATTTGGGTCCGGATTCCCAGTGTTAAAACAAAACTGTCCACTGAAGTTAATTAAATAACTCCAAATATAGTGTAAAATTCCAACACTGTGAGACATGAAATCTTTCCACCTTTATCCACCTTTGTCATGGTAGGGAGAACACGTCAAAGTAAGGGTGGGGTCATCTAAATAGCACAAAGGTTAAGAGCAAAACCTGATCAGGTCAATATTCTATCCCAATACATGTAATCCAAGACACCACATCAACCTCACAGTTCATGTCAATGTGTAGGTTATCCACAATCATGTCCCGTTTCTTAACTCAAATAGCTTTACCGTCTGTACAGGTCCAGACCAATGTTTTTCAAAGGCAATAATTCCCAATGGTATGCTATTGCCATCTGATGTTTTTTGGCCAAAGTCTTTTGTGATGTTTTTGACATTTTTCACGGTGTTCTTAAAAGATCTGCATTTTGCCTCAAATCTGGTTCACCTAAAGTGAAGAATTGGGCTAATTTTCGACTAATTCTGGGATTAAGTCAGTCACGTCAAAGTTTATTGTTCAAAAGTTTATTGTCAATATCTATAATGTTTTCACATACATAGAAATTGAAATTCCATTTCTCTCAAACTTCAATCTAAACAGGGAATCTTACTTCAAATTATAAAATAAAATACAATAAGACAAAAAAACTAAAGTGACTATGAAAAGAGAAAAATAAAGTGACTGTAAAAATAAGAAAAGAAATAAAGTGGGTAATGAATCATGAAGTGGTGTTTTGGTATCAAGTTGAGTTGTGGGTACAGTTGTGGGTACAGTTCTTTTAACAGCTGAAGATCAATAATGATATGCTTCAGACAAATGGTCATACCATTTGTAATGACTGGTGAAAATACATTCATCTTCTAAACCCGTTTTGACCCTTTCAGGGGACCCCATCTCGGCCACATTTGGGCGAATGGTGAAAATACAATATTGATAATTTGCAGAAGCAGTACCAATAGTCTCCAATGTGCATTGCCTTGTGGCACAACATCTCTAAATATCAGTGGGACATTCCTTACCAAACAAAATGTCATGACTTGCTAGGCGAGACAGACCCAGGCGCTGGAACCCAGAAGGTAAACACAGGTGAGTGATAAGGTAAGTAATAGAGTTCATTTTCTCCTGAATGCGGTAATTGGCGTGGCTCTGAGTTAAAGAAAAGGAAAAAAAAGATGGCGCTTAATGTAAAACAGAAATACCCCTGTACACAAAGTGGCACTGCGCAACTTTACGCTTCTTAAAGTCGCTTTTCACTCAGAAGAAGAGAGCAAGTATTTACGCGCTTGTCAGAATCAAACAAAGAAAACATGAATATTTCAATCACCAGTAGCTCCAGCTCCAGATCCAGCGATGAAGAACTTATTGTTCTGTTGAATGATGAAAGATGTCGGAAAAGTTGCAGATTTTGGGTACATCCCATAGATACGAGAAGAGAAGAACATGGGGAGTTTTATCGACTGGTACAAGAGCTGAAAATGTATCATGAGCGTTTTCAGGGATATTTTAGAATGTCCGTCAGTGAATGCATCTTCTTCGTCTTATTTCTTCGCGGCAGTGTAGACATTACTTGGCGTATATCTTCTTCGCCGTTACGTATGTGAGCTCAGCAGGACAGTTTTGTGTTTGAGCGCCCCCAAGTTGTGTTTTACTGTAACTTCTGAAGCTCCAGACACGTGCAAAAGCGCCATTCTCATTGGTCGTATAGTTTTTGACGCGGCGCGTCAAACCAAAAAAACGAACCCGAGGCGTTTTTTAAAAAGTGACGATTTTACGCGTGGCATCTTTCGCGTCGGTGTGCACACTCACATTGTTGCCCTTTGTTTAGTCACGAGGCGTTAAACGTCGGCGAAAATCGCGGGCGAAATTCGTCCCGGTGTGTACGGACCTTCAGGGCTTGGACATCATTGCAATCTGGAGCATGGAGTTCTTTCTTGCGCAGTGCTAAGTCTGGTTCATCCTCAGTAAAAAGCATTTGACAGGTTTCTTTGTCTGCCAGACAAAAATGGCAAAAATAGGTGGCACCGAAGGAATCAACATATCAAAGTAATGTGTGCAAACCTAAATTGCCTTCAGTGACTTATGCCACTGTTTACGTGGAAAATAGGAGCTCAATTCCCAAGGACTCAAAGAATTCTGAGATCATGTACCAGGGATTCCAAGATCATGTTTATGTTTATTTTTTTAGTATCGTGACGGTGAAAAAGTAAAACAAGATAGATATTCGTCAAAGCAGAATTAATTCATCAATTTCATAGCCAGGTTTCTAAGAACAAAGTAAATGCTTCTAGTTTTATGGATTCCATGCTTAGACCCAAGGGGACTTGCAGTTTCAAATTCATCAAAGAAAATCTGAATTTGAAAAAACATTTTTGTTCTTTCAGAAGATGAGATGACTTTTAAAATAATTGCCATCACAGAAGTCTTTGTAGAAACCATCCTGATCTGAGGGCTGAACAAATACGTCTTTGTTGGTAAAAATACATTTCAAAGTTTGCAATATGGGAATGTACACACATTTTTTTGTCACTGGATCCTGGTCGTATGTACGAGAGGTTCAATTTCTTCAAGTCTCATACCGTATACCTAGAGCAATCTCAACAGGTTCTACTACCGCCCATTTCTCTGTAAATGTTTGTTCCATTTTGTCTCTGCATAGACATGACATGGCTTTTAAAATAATCTTACAATTGAACTTCCAAATTCTTATTGTGAGGACATACATTTAGAACATCTTCTTTGATATATGTTTGAATTTCATCTACTAGCTCTTGCACGTTTTCCACAACTGACTTTATCACATTAGTTGCTGCACCATATCCTAGGAGTTTTCCAATCAAGGATGCACACATCTCTTGAGTGTGTTGCCAATGTCTTACACTGCTTGTTGAACTCCGTGGTTGTTCTTTTGAACAAGGCTCAATTGAATGTTCAACTACTGGAAAAGAGTTGGGGGGTGTTTTCTCACTATGATCTCCAATACTAGCTCTGTGTTTGCTTCCAAGATGTTTTCGAAAACCTGAAAATGTGCAAAATCTCTGAGAACATCCATCTATGTCACATAAAAGCTGAATTTCTTTACCAGGGTAAAACCCATGGAAAATTCCAAGATGACGAACCAAATCTTTGACATAACTGTGCGAGTACATTTGCAAACAAAACACTGGAGCATCTTTCTTTTCTTTACTTACCTGACTTATTTGATCTAAGGTCCTGTACCCTAGGGCTTTCATGGCATAGGCCAACGTCCATATTGTAAATGGTCGTCTGCACAAATTTTTGATTTTTTCATTTTATTAATTTATTCCAAGCATTGTAGTCAAAGCAATAAAGAATTTACACATTTTTATCAAACTCATTACAGAAATGATGAAATGCATAGATTAAAAAGACAGAAAATAAAACAAAACAAAAACCTCACTTGAATCACATTTGCTTAATTAAATACAGTGATCCTTAACTAAAGTATAAGTAGAGTTTGATTTATTGCTTGCAAAGGAGTGGGAAGAAGCAAGCTTATATAATCCCACCCCTACTGAGTTTATTCATTTGATAGTTTTACAGTGTTTTAAGTCCGGTTCTGATGAGATAGATTCTCTTGAAATAACAAAATCCAGTGCCTAGAAATGATTGATGATCTTCAGAAAACATTCATTCATGATTTCAGTGAACAGTAACTGTCCCGATATGTAATAATAATTGATTATCATTAGAACACATGATAACATTAAACCAGTAACTATTGCTACACATTGCAGATCAAGTTAACAAAATCAATAGCTTATTGATTGTAATTTAAACCTTTCAGTATTCATTATTGCACATTACAATGTAACACTCATTGGTTGTAATTAAAAGAGCTTTGATTATTTCACCACAATCAAGTTCACACATGGATTTGGAATTATTCAAACACCTGTTGATCCTTAAATCCTCCTATCTTCATATCCTGAAATCAGAGTTTCTTTCTACATTTTCTTGAATATTTGAATATTTGAACATTGTTTGAGCTCATTACTTAAACCGTTCCAAAGTTTAGAGCCACACACCGACACACAGAAACTTTTCTTTGTGGTTCTTATCAGTTTGATCTTGAAGTTCCTACATCCCCTCAGTCTGTAGCCTCCTTCATTTTCTAACAACTGTTTTTGGATATTGAATGGTAACGATTTCCAACTGGCTCTGTATAAAAGTTGCGCAGCGTAAAAATCCACAAGGTCATGCAGTTTTAAAAGTCTAGATTGATAAAATAGATTGTTTGTATGATCAAGATATACAGCTTTATGTACAATTCTGACGGCTCGTTTTTGAAGTAAATAGAGAGGATGTAGTGAGCTCTTGTAATTATTCCCCCAAATTTCTATACAGTAGGTGAAATATGGTAATATTAAGGAGCAGTACAATAAATATCTACTGTTGTATCCTAATATATGTTTAGATTTATTTACGATTGAAATACTTTTGTGACTTTAGTTTGTATGTGTCTGATGTGTGGCTTCCAACTTAGTTTGTCATCGATAAAAGCCCTAAGAATTTGATTTCTGTAACACCTTCAATTAGGACATTATTTATTTAAAGTGAGAGCTCTTTATTTGCATTGCAATTTCCAAAAAACATCACTTTGGTTTTATCTAGGTTCAAAGATAATTTGTTGTAATCCATCCATAATTTTATTTTGTTTAACTCTGTGTTCACCACATTGATAAGTTCCCTATGATTGTATGTAGAATAGAATATGTTTGTGTCATCAGCAAATAATCTGAGTTTCATAAGCTTTGAAACATTGAATATATCATTTATGTAAATATTGAATAGCAGTGGGCCCAGAATTGATCCTTGTGGGACACCACAACTTATCTCTTTGGTTTCTGATGTATATTCATCAATCTTGACAAATTGTTTTCTTCCCATTAAATAGCTTTTGACCCAAGTTAACGCTAGTCCTCTTATCCCATACACTTCCAGTTTGTCAAGTAGGATGTCATGATTGAGAGTCAAATTCTTTTTTTAAGTCAATGAAAATTCCAGCTGCACATTTCTTTTTGTCCAGATCATTTGTGATTTCCTCCACAGCATCAATGATAGCCAATGAGGTAGATCTATTTTCTCTAAAACCATATTGGTTTTCATTTATAATGTTGTGTTTTTCAAGAAATAAAGCTAATTTATCATTGAATATTTTTTCTAAAATTTTTGAGAATTGTGGAAGAAGAGAAACAGGTCTATAGTAATAAATAGGAATCACTTTGGATATTTTCATTTCATTTCATTTCCCAGTTCATAATGATAAGTTACATATGTATGTCAGAGGCTTAGATACATTATAAATGACTTTTTTCACCACCTTCATATCTACATCCTCACAATCTCTTGAGTTTTTACTCTTGAAATTATTCACAATTGATATCAGCTCATTTTCGTTCACATCAGAGAGAAAGATTGAGTGTGGGATCCTTTCGATTGGAGGATTATTGTCTTTGCTAGTTTTGCATTTTGGAATTTCTGCTGCCAACTCTGGACCCACGTTTACAAAATAGTTATTGAGACTGTTTGCTGCTTCATTGATGTCATAGCTTTGACCCTTCTCATCTGTAAAGTAATCTGGATAAGTTTGCTTTTTTGTCCCATTTTTAATGATGTTATTTAATATTTCCCAAACTCGCTTTACGTTGTATTTATTTTCATTCAGTAGATTATTGTAGTAAACTTTTTACTGTAACGTGTTATTTCAGTTAGTTTATTTTTATATGACTTATATCTTTGTTCACTTTCTCTTGTCCTCTGTTTTAAGAATTTTTTATAGAGGTTATTTTTCTCTTTTTTACAAGCATTTTGTAGACCGGTGGTTAACCAAGGACATTTGGCAAATTTGTTCTTGAATTTATAAATTGGACAGTTCTTATTGTAAAGTGACCTAAATATTTCTAAAAAACATTTATAAGCAATATCGACATCTTTCTCTCTGTACACAGAGTACCAGTTTTGTCTGGATAAGTCATTATTCAGAGCATTCATAGTTTTTCATTTCTTAGCCTTTTGTAGACTGGTTCTTTTAAGATTTTTTGGCCTTCACCTTGATGTCAAATAGTGAAAAAACGATGATCAGTGATGTCACATATCATTAGTCCACTCATATGAGTGTATTCTATATTATTTGTAAAAATATTATCAATAAGAGTAGCACTTTGAGTAGTGATTCTGCTGGGTCTTGTTATGGTTGGATATAAACTCATAGCATACATTCTGCTGTTAAAGTGAATGATTGACAGTTTTTCTTCTGGGTTAACAGAGTTTTTAAAGTCATCTATGCTGTAATATTTGCAGTTCATGTTAACAGTGGAAAAGAATTGATCAGGGTCGATGTCTTGAAGGTTGGTGTCATTATCACTGAATATTTTAAGGTCGGTTTGCTCACAATTCAGATCTCTCTGAGAGTTGTGGTTGCGGGTAACTGTTGAAGAAAAAGTGTTGTATTTTTAGAAGCCATGGATAGTAGAGTTCGTCTCCTCATCCTGTAAGACCAGCATCTTCACATATCTCTTGTTTAGACTGTAGTGGGTAAATATTTTTCCAAATCTTGCAGGCTCCTGATAAGAACAACCTTGGACTGCTCAGGGGAGCCACAGAGTTTGGCATAAATTTTACAGTCTTTTACCCAGGTTCCCTGAATTTTACCCTGCTTTTTCAAGTAATGTGCTCTTCTGGCGATGTCGGCATTCCTTTTCGTGAAGTTGTCATTCATGAAAACGTTGGTTCCCCTCAGATTTCTTCCTTGCTTCAATAGAGCTGCTTTGTGTTTCCGATTGACTTACTTTAAGAGGATTGCTGGTTTGTCTGTGTCTCTTTTCCTTGGAAGTGGTCTGCAGATCTCCACATGGCTGGTGTCCAGAGAAATTCCATTGGACTTTAGGAACTCCTCCACCTCTTTTTCCACAGAGCTCGTCTCCTGCTGGTCGGAATCAAATGTCTACATGTTCTTCATGGCATGGTTGTAGGAGATGCCAAACATATAGTGTGCTTTAAAAAGTAAATCAAAGGCAAAAAGTGAAGACTTAGCCTTGTAGAGGATAAGTTGACTGTCCACCACGGTGTAGTAGTCATTGATGCTGCCACATGATGTTCCAACAGCCAGAATGTTGGGCTGCCTGTCCTGGACTGAGTCTGTTACCTCTTGGAGACTGTGACATGACTAAAACAAAAATTTAAATGGATAATGAAGATTTTCTTTTAAATGTGAACAACTAAAATCTCAGTTGGTTCACTTACTTTGTGAAAATAGACAACACGATTTAAAGCTTCTTGAACAGTGATCTTTTCAGGTTGCTTCTTCCCACCAGGTGAAGCAAGAAGGAGATAAACCAACATTATACCATGGTCTGGGTGAATACTCGAGTCTGATTGGCTGCCGGGTGTGCATTAAAAAGTGATAACACACAGTGATAACCATTTTCCTAAAAAATAAGTTCCGGTCACCTAGCTGAAATGTTCTGTATCACTGCGCTGGCTTCTTTAAAACAGACTTTAATCTGGACAAGAACAAGCGGTTAGAGGTGAACTTTCTCTTTGAACTGATGCTTTATTCAACCCATCGGGATGACCAGCATATATATATAGCTTTCCTTTGCCGCTGCAGTCGAGATAGAAGGTTGGAGCGGCGGAGCGCGTTGTCACGGTAAGGTGTGAACCGCACAACAAATCGATCCAAACTGCGTGAACACTATCTGTTTTGTGTGCATGTTGACATGTGGACATTTTTGCAGCTAGCAGGTGTGTTGATAACATTTCAGTGTGTGTGTGGACAGGCCCCGCCCTTTTTGTACTACATTTGAACCTTACCGTAATGATAAACAACCAGTAAACCTGTCTGCTCTATGCTGCTTCATGGTCTTATCCCCCCCTCCCACTATCACCCTCCTCCCCCCCTCTCTAACATCCCTCTGTCTTCTTCCCTCCTTTTCTTTTCCGTCCAGTCTAACACCAAAGAGTTTCAAATATGATTAAAATGAATAAAGTTTGGCGTCAATTACAAAAGGGGTTTATTCAGACATACCTCTGGTTTGTCTGAAGATTAATAACCCCTGTTGTTAAAGTAAAATACAGCCGGGAAAATAAGTATTGAACACGTCAACATTTCTCTCAAAAAACATATTTCTAATCGAGCTATTGACATGAAATTTTCACCAGATGTCGGCATCAACCCAAGTAATGCACACATAGAAAGAAATCCAAACATTTATGTCCATAAATGAAGTTATGTGTAAGAAAGTGAAATGGCACAGGGAATAAGTATTGAACACATGAAGAAAAGGAGGGGTAAAAAGGTCTGGCAAGCCAAGAAAGCAGCTGGAGTTTGTCAGTATTCAGAAGGTTAATCTGCCCCCTATTAGTGCAAAGTAATATCAGCTGGTATAGTCCTGATTGATGCCTTTTAAAAAGGTTTTTCACCAGCAAGGTGTTAGAAAAGAAGCATTGCATGATGGGTAGAAGCAAAGAGCTATCCAAAGACCTACGCAACCTTATTGTTGCAAAACATACTGAAGGCATTGGTTACAGGTGCATTTCTAAACTTCTGAAAGTTCCAGTGAGTTCCATTGGGGCCATCATCCGGAACTGGAAAGAACACGGCATTACCATAAACATGCGACGGCCAGGTGCTCCTCGCAAGATTTCAGACAGAGGAGTCAGAACAATCATCAGAAGGGTTCTCCAACAGCCCAGGACCACACGTGGAGAGCTTCAGAAAGACCTGGAATCAGCAGGTACCGTTGTTTCAAAGACAACAATAAGTAATGTACTCAACCACCATGGCCTCCATGCACGCACACCACGCAAGACTCCATTTTTGAAGAAGAAGCATGTTGAAGCTTGTTTGGAGTTTGTGACAAAACATTTGGATAAACCCATGACATTCTGGGAGAAGATACTCTGGTCAGATGAGACCAAAATTGAACTCTTCGGATGTCATAAGACACAACATGTTTGGAGGAGAAATGGCACCGCACATCACCCCCAAAACACCATACCAACAGTCAAGTTTGGAGGTGGGAGCATCATGGCGTGGGGCTGTTTTTCAGCATGTGGTACTGTTAGACTTCATATCATTGAAGGAATAATGACTGGAGAAAAGTATGGAGACATTTTTGATCAGAATCTGCTGTCATCTGCCAGGCTGCTGAAGATGAAAAGAGGGTGGATCTTTCAGCAAGACAACGATCCCAAGCACACAGCCAAAGTAACACTCAACTGGTTGAAGAAATAGAAAATAAAGCTGCTAAAATGGCCCAGTCAATCACCAGACTTGAATCCAATTGAAAATCTTTGGAAAGAACTGAAAATCCGCGTTCACAGAAGAGACCCCCGGAACCTTGAAGATTTGAAGGCAGTTTGTGTGGATGAATGGGCCAAAATCACACCTGAGCAATGTATTCCACTGGTTTCTCCATACAGGAGGCGTCTTGAGGCTGTAATCACCAACAAAGGTTTTTGCACTAAGTATTAAATAAATTTCAGTAAGCGTGTTCAACACTTATTCCCTGTGCCATTTCACTTTCTTACACATAACTTCATTTATGGACATAAATGTTTGGATTTCTTTCTATGTGTGCATTACTTGGGTTGATGCCGACATCTGGTGAAAATTTCATGTCAATAGCTCGATTAGAAATATGTTTTTTGAGAGAAATGTTGACATGTTCAATACTTATTTTCCCCGCTGTATGTCCAACACAAGAGGCCCTCAGTTCTCATCTGTCTGCCCAGCTGTTGTCGATCCAAACTGAAAAAAAAAAAGAATGAAGGACTAAAAACTGTTTGAATATTTCTTTCTTTTGTAAGTGACCATAGTATAAGCAGGTTAATGGCCTTCGAAGTGTGCATTATAAGGATTAATGCACTTCGTGGAAGCAACAGTCTGACGCAGTTTAGCGTTCCACATCATGATAATGATAATCCCCACTTCATCGGCCATTAACCCTTACAGTACATAACAGTGCTACCATGTCACTGTCCCAAGCTAGAGCAAAAAAGAAATAAATGGATTTCTTGAAACAAAGCTCGTCGTTTTTGTCATATATTCAACTAGTAAAGTTTTGATAAATAGCAACTTTGTGGAAAATGGTGTTAAAATTATAGGGCATTTTCACTTCTGCATATTTATGGATGGCACGAATCAAACCACAACAAAAGAGGGAAGAAAATGACCTAAGCCAGGGCTTACCTGATGATTTTTTATTTTCATCCAGGTTCTCCTCAGCAGACTGTTTCTGATTCTTTGATTACTTTCAGCTTCAATGAAGTTCCCATTTCTCCATGAGTTTTGAAGCGGTTTCCTCACCAAACATCATTTGGGTATCCTGTAACAGCTTAAATGAATCGTAAACAATATAGACAATAAATCTTTACTTCAGCAGAACTTCAACAAATTGTGCATCAAAGACGCTGTGACAAAGGAAAGATAATCCTAAATATATTCATTGTTTTCACGTCTGTTATTATCTTGAAGAGGAATTAGGAATAACTCACTCTATCACACTATAACCAACCATTCCACAACACTCAAAGCTGACTCACAGTATGTCATGAAGACTTGCCCTTCTTCAGTGCAGGGCCTCAAAAAGGATAAGGCCTCTATATTTTACTTTGTCTATAATTAAAAAAAAGTTACTAACTCATACCGCTCAGTCATAGCTGTCACAACTTTGTTGACTAGTTTCCGGCGTAATGCATCTTTAACCTCCCTTGTTTGTCTGTATTCTTTCAGATTTTTCTCTCTGCCTGACTTGGCTTCCAATACTTTTTCAACAAACTTAAAATGTGAGAAAACACACAAAAATCAAGTTTGTTCTTTTAATCATTTTCTATGTTGGTTATCAAGGATAGCCTTAACATGGTGTCAGTTATTAATCAATCAATCAGTCAATTTATTATTTGTATAGTATTAATAAAACCAGTGGCAACCAAAGTGCTTAACATAAAATCAAATAAAATCAGAAACAATAGGACACAATAAAGAAACAACAAAATCAATTAAACAATAAAATAATAAAATTAACAAGCTGACCCACTAAGTCTGCTCACTGGAGTTAAAAGCCTGAGTAAAAAATCACTGACGGTTCTAGCAGACCTCACAAAAGAGGGAAGAACAATCCAGTTTGGGAGCTGCTACTGAAAAGGTTCTGTCTCCCCGAGTCACCAGCCGAGTCCTGGGAACCATTAAAAGCATTTGATCTTCAGATCTTAGGACTGGACGTGGACAATACACCTCAGAGAGATACAGTGGTGCCAGACCATTCAAACATTTAAAAACCAGAAGTATAACCCTAAAAATGATTCTAAAAGACACAGGCAGCCAGTGAAGAGAGCGCAAAAGTGGAGTAATATGCTCACATCTGGTCCCCGTTAACATGCCGCTGAATGTTGAACCAGCAGGAGACGGCGGAGCAATGGCTGGTTAATGCCACTGTAGAGAGAGTTACATTAGTCCAGACCGGACAACATCAAAGCATGGATCACTTGTTCCAGAGCTCGAGGAGGAAGATATGGCTTGACTTTGCTGATTAACCTCAAGTTAAAACTAGACTGGACTACAGCATGAACTGCCTGTCAAATTAAAAATGCCTGTCAAGGTTTACCCCAAGATTCCTGAAGAAAGGAGCATCTGAAGGGTCCAGGGGGCCAACAGCACTACAGCAACCTGTCAGCAGGTCAGTCTTTCCAAAAGCAAACACCTCTATCTTGTTTACATTCAGACAGAGGAAGTTAAGCTCCATCCAAGGTTTCATGTCTGCTAAGCACTTCTGCAAATTTTCGAGAAACCCAGCTCCTCCAGATTTTAAGTGAAGATAGATCTAAATGTCATCAGCGTAGCAGTGGAACGACCCATTATGCTTCCTAAAAATCTAACCCAGTGGCAGAAGGTAACTGACAAGGAAATTTCCCATTCGTGGGATTAATAAACAAATCTAATCTAATCTAAAGCAAGAATAATAGTGGGCATAAAACTGAGCCCTGGGGTACACCACACTGTAACCCTAAACAGTTGTATTGGCTCATAACTGTTAAGGTTACACAACTTAAATATCATTTTGTAGTTGATTCAACTATAAAGTATTAAGCTCTATTAACATTTATTCAAATTTTAACACAACAGTGCTCAACATTTTAAAGCTTATTTGTGTCTTTTACTCAAAAATTTTAGGAGCCTTTAGGAGATCATGACATCAGCACATTCTGGTGGAAGGGTCTTTCATTTTCTCAACGTTAGCTCAGGTGGCCATGTTGGACTTGCTGAATGCAAGTATGCGACGTTTGAAATTGAAAGTTGAGCATTTTATTTTTCTGCAATCCATTGCAATTTTGCCCCGCTTCAAGACACCCAAACCGATTTTTTTTTTTCCCCATCAGCCTCATCGCTGTTGTTTTCCTCAGTGGCGTCTTGCCTTCAGCCCCGATTAATTTTGATAAGTATCGTTCACGTTTTATTTTGAATGAAATGCTTAAAAAATGCTCTTTTTTTATCAACATAAACGTGGTTTACTGTTGTTTAAACATGTGTTACCATCCTTTAAGAGCTTAATGTGACAAATGGACATTAGTTCGTCATAGCAGATGTATTGGCGGGCTGTTCAAACCCAAAAATGCATTTCTGCCCGTAAGTTACGACAGTGATGAGTTTTCAGACGTATAAATGATCTGTAATGCTGCAATCACACGAAACGTGATCCGTGTGTGAAATTTGCGTTGGAGCCCTCTGTTTGCGGCTAAAATTTGCAGTTGGACTTTTGCCCAAAAATGTCTTCATGGATTCGATGCCCCTAGCGGTTGTGTGGGAGGAGCTACTGCCAAACGTTTTATGCATGGTTGCTACATGGAAGCATTGGGTTGTGAATGAAGCTTTAAGCTTTGTTTTTTTAAATCACTGATCTTCATTTTAATAGGTTTTTGTAGAAGAAAAAAAATAAACGTGCTTGTGTTGTGTTCAGGTACCGAACTACAGAGTGTTCAGTGTTTTACCGCCAATGATTTGTGATCTTCACCGGTGTCCATGGATTACATGAAATCTTTCCACCTTTATCCACCTTTGTCATGGTAGGGAGAAGACATCAATGTAAGGGTGGGTCATCTAAGATAGCACAAGGGTTAAAAAAAATCATAAAGGAAGGATGCATTTGTTTATCTTCATATACTTCACTAGTTTTAGATTAGATGGATTAAATAAAATAAACTCTATTGTGCTGTTTTACTTTTGCCTTGAACAGTATCGGCATCAACAAGGTTCCAGACAATGTCGGAATCCTCCCCCAGAAGATCACTAAACATGATCTTGTTAATCTCTGTCCCAGTTTTATCCACAACAAATATGTTTGTCTCACAAGGGATGTCAAACTTCTCTTTGGCTGTAAATGAATCGAAACATTTATGGATACTGTTACTTTTTTCCAATTCCTATTACTCATGTCAGAAGTCAGAACTCTGTCTCCCCCTCTGGTCACCATCTCCAGAGTTCCAGCCAGCCTTCCTGAATGCTGCTCATCTGAATCTCATTCAGTCAATCAACCGCAGCATACTGAAGCTCTGCACTGAGCTGAGCTCAGTGTGAAGTATTTTTTGTGCCACTCTGCCTTCAAATTGAACTTCAATAATGGTCCCAAATGGAAAAACAATGTATCAAGTTACTTCCTTAAATTTCAAATGATTGTTTTAGCTAGCAACCGATGTTAATGCAGCCTGGCTAGCTTAAATAAAAATCAGGAAATACACTACCAGTCAAATATATTTAAAAAAATTGTATCTAAACATTTGTCTAGTAGTACATGTTAATCAAATACCACTTACCTATGTTCCTGCTGTCCGACTCTTAATTAACAGAAATAGTCGGTGTTACAGAAAGGTTACAGAAATCAATTTCTTTTTTATTGATGTCAAGCTAAGTTGGAAGCCACACATCAGACACATACAAACTAAAGTCTCAAAAAGTATTTCAATCATAAATAAATCTAAACATATATTACAATACAACAATAGATATTTGTTGTACTGCTCCTTAATATTACCAATAATATCCACCTACTGTATAGAAATTTGGGGGAATAATTACAATTAATTAGAGCTCACTATATGCTGTTTCATCGCTGCCATAAATTCAACGAGCGCAAAGACAACTGAGCGGGTGTATTCAGGAACTGAGTGAGGAACCTTGCGACAGCGCAGGCGCAATTCTGAGCGACCCCGCATTTTACAACTGCACACTGGCAATCCTAACTGAGCAGTGATGCGCGCTCACTGAGCAAATATGAGCTGTACACCAAATCTGACATAAAAAATGACACTGCAAAGTCTTTCTGTTGGACACTAAAAAGTGTAATTGCTTTCTAATGAACTCTGAAGTGTTGAAAAAAGGACTCTGTATACTCAAACTCTGAGAAAATAACAGTTTGGCTTTTGCTGCAGGGAATCTCTTTTCCAACTCAAACAGGAAATAAAAGGAACATGACTCTTTAGCTTCAGAACTGAGAAACCTGAAGAAGTCAAGACTTCAGAGAGACAGGAGTCAACTTCTACACAGCAGTAATCATAATCAAAACATTAAATTCTTTCTCCATCTTTTTTTCACTCAGTTGTGTTTTTTAAGGCTGTACTGTCTGATTATCCTTTGAAAGGTGTTGTTGTCTGCTTGGATTTTGATTTTATAACAGACGTGCCTCTGTGCTTCTTCCGCTGGGTCCTGTGGACAGGCGCATCAGAAAATTCCTCAGACATGCTTTGCGCGGAATCTCTGCATGCATGGAACCTAATGTGCAAAGAACCGGGCCTCCTTCTAAAAGGGAGAGATCTCTGGAATTTGAGTAAGGATTTTTT
Source organism: Oryzias sinensis (assembly GCA_037389245.1). NCBI lineage: Eukaryota > Metazoa > Chordata > Actinopteri > Beloniformes > Adrianichthyidae > Oryzias > Oryzias sinensis. Next base: position 27,133,733 of record CM074500.1, read on the forward strand.
TTTTGTTGTGATAGAGAAAGACATTCATGGTAGGGACGTCCTCAAGACGTCCATAGTCTTTGGTGGCTACACTATGGGCTGACCATAGACGTACAAACCCCAGAGCCTTGATGACAATGTTGGTTAAAGCCAGAGCACGCCAAAGCGTTGTTCCAGATGGAGAACAGGGTGGAGGAGGGCTGTAAAAACGGGACTACAGTGAGATAAACGGATATAAATTTAATGTCATGATTGTTATTGGCTAAAAGGTATACAACTTAGCTATTGGTTTAAAATGCCAGAAGGCAGTGTTGCATGGGAATGTCATATCCTGTGGCCAGAAAATAATTTTTCTATACATGGGAATGTATGTGAAAGACTCTGTATGCTTATAGGACATTTTAAACTGCAGATCCAGCACTGAAAAACTGGACAAATGCAGGATGAAGCACCAAGTAACAATCTCTTATTAATGCCAAAAAGCTGTTGCTGGAATAGCTTTTACCGCATTCACATTAATAATGAAAAACTGAAGATTCATCATAGATGAGAAAGGTAAAATCAATATAAGATCAAGCTTGCCGTGTCTACAGCCTCCGTGCCATCACATGAACAGACATCTCTGGGAGGAGGAATTTAGAGAGCATGTCTGCTCCGTAAATGATAATTCACTCATCTCTTTCTTTATCAGCTTTGACATTTCAGTTGGCCAAACTGGCAGCATTGAAATATAATTATGATTTGCAAAAACGGTGTGACTCACATCAGATGAAGACAGGATGACTAAGCATTTATTAGAAAGTTTAACAGGATGGGGGGAAAAAAAACCTACCACACATCCTTTTCCTAACCGGCTTTGAGCAAATCTTTTAACTTTTATACATTTACCAGATGAATGTCAACAGAGTTCTGGAGGGAGATTAGATTTTTTTTTTTGTTAATTTGGAGCATGGAAGAACATTTTCTTTTGGTTTACAGAGATTTAACAGCTATTCTTAATCCAAGTCAGTCCTGGCCAGGCCGATCCAAGCCAAATGAATGCTGTCATATTTTCGGAACATTTTAATATATCCTGCTTTTCCTAAGCCTTTCAGAGTAAACTATTTCCATATACAGTACAGACCAAAGGTTTGGACACACCTTCCCATTCATTTGAAGAAGATATTACCTTTGTCACACAAAAGAACAATTTTTAAATGAAATATCAGTTATTTTCACAGTTCATTTTCCAAGACGGCTCGATCTCTCAGGCTCCGCCTTTCTCTCCTTGTGGGTGCCGCCCATTTCATGACATCATCCTAGAGTGTCTGTGTTTCTCCCACACAAACAAACAACATCCAAACTTTTTTAATAGATGGATGTGCATAATGTGCTTATAAAATGAAAGTGTTTAGCTGATCACCGCTAGCTCAGTGGAGAGAGTAGGTGTGTGTTAGCCTGGGGGCGGGGCTGGCATGCAGACCCTTCCTGGTTGGGGCTGTTCTCCCTGTTCTACGCCACAATTCGAGGACCTGCTCATTTATGTGGAATGGGAGGGGCTGGTTCTTAGAGGTTTTTTGAGAAATACTCAGAAATGCATGAACGGATCAAAATATCATTTTGGCGTTTCTTTTTGGGAGGAATGAACATTTTTATACACATAACCCTTGTGCTATCTTAGTTTAACATTGGGAGTTGGGTCATCTAGACCCATTAGACAGTGCTCTGAACCTTTTTTCTTCAATGATTTGTGATCTTCACTGGTGTCCATGGATTACATGAAATCTTTCCACCTTTGTCATGGTAGGGAGAACACGTCTTATTAGGGGGGGGGGGGGTCATAGGATAGGCCAAGGGTTGGAGCTACCAGGAAAGTGGAATAGAGAAAGACCAAAGAGAAGGTTCTTCAATGTAGAAAAGGAGAATATGAGGGAGTTTAGTGTGACTGAGGAAGATGAAGACGAGAGGGATAGATAGAGGTTGTGGTTCCCTGTAATGGAATTAATTATAAGACAAAGGCATTGTTTCTAGCCTTGGATGGATCTGTCAGATTAAATCAGCCTTTCACCGTTAAAGACAAACATCTGCAAAGATTCAAGGCAAATTTTAAATTGAAGAAAAGTAAACATATAGTATAGACTGAAGACACACTGGATCAAGTTTAGAAAAGATCTAGAAAAAAATGTTAGATTTAAACCTTTCCTTTCTCAGCTCTATTTTCCCATGAATCCCAACATACATGATATTTAGAACATCCTGCAAAACGTAATCATAACTGATAGATAAGAAATGCGCCATCAAATTCTCCTGAAAATAACTTAAACTCAGGCTCCATTTTCTCAGAAAGAGATCTGCTTCCCTGGAAATTCTACTTATCAGCATATAGCATTCATTACAGAAGCTATCAGGAGAAAGCAAGCATGCTCCTGTGGCATTTCTACACATGGCGACTTATCGCTGCAGAGACGAGACCATCTCGTAGCATCTGCCTGGTGATGAGGCCCTGGGGCAGTGCTGACTGTCGGCCTGCATTAGTCTCCCTGATTATCCAGCATCGTGTCAGTCATGGTGGAGGAGGAACAGCGTGTAATTGTGGTTGACACCGTGTGGATGGAGGACAAGCCCTCAGGCAAAGAGCTGCACTTGTGGCTTGCCTCTGGGGCTTTCAACTCCAGGTGCAGCCAAGCAAGCCACTGTCTTTCCACGAGTTCCAGTCACCGGCCCTCCTCCTGCCTCTCTGTGAGTGACAAATGGACAAAAAACTCCAGCTGCATGTAGTCGCTGCCCAGGTCTGCCGTGAGAACCACCAAAAACCACATTCTCTGTCACCTGTCCTTGTTTTTGGACATATTTCTATGAAGAAGCAGGGAAGTTTGACAGTCGAAGTACAAATGCTCCATGGAATGTGCATTCTGGTGGGTTAAAGCATCTTTGAAAGCCTTCAACCTTTTTGGATCTGTGACCCGTCTCTTTGGGGGATAATACTAAAACAGATCTGCCACTGTTGTCTTTTTGCATTGTACCTAAAACACTTAACTTTATTTCATAATTGATAGATTTATGAAGGACAGAGTCTTCTGAAGGAGCAAATGACTGTAGAAAGACACAATGACTGAAAAATGACACGTCATAACAAGTAATGTCATTTAGAGCAGTGGCCGGTCCGCGGGACACTTGGCACCGGGCCGCGGACTGGCACCAGGACACACAGAAAGAAAAAATAATTTCCATTTTATTGTTTTTTTTAACGAAAAAAACGATTTATTTTGAAAAGTGACCGGATTCTCTCTGTTACATCCGTCTCACTTAACGCACGTCAAAGTCGCGACACCAAACATCACGTGATACACCCTGCTAAAATTAAACACACACACCGGTCCGCGGTAAACGTGTCTTGTGTTGTACCGGTCCACGGTGACAAAAAGGTTGGGGACCACTGATTTAGAGAAGCAATAAAACAAAAATGTATTTAACCTAGTCTACTATACTTTCACGGTGGCGCAGTGGTTAGCGCTCTTGCCTCACAGCAAGAAGGCCCCCGGTTCAAGTCCCGGCTGGGGGACATGAAAAACACAACATCAATGGGGGACCTTTCTGTGTGGAGTTTGCATGTTCTCCCTGTGCATGCGTGGGTTTTCTCCGGGATCTCCGGCTTCCTCCCACCGTCCAAAAACATGCTACATAGGTTGATTGGCAACTCTAAATTGTCCCTAGGTGTGAGTGTGAGAGTGAATGGATGTGTGATTGAGGACATTCTACCCTGCGACAGACTGGCGACCAGTCCAGGGTATCCCTTGCCTACACCCAAGTGGCCGGGATAGGCTCCCGTGACCCCGAAAGGGAATAAACGGTTAAGAAGATGAATGAAAGGATGATGAATACTATACTTTCAGTAAATTTATCTCTTTTTCATGCTGCTCTTTTGCTCTTTAAAGAGCCCCCTGTCACCAAAGGTTTTATTTGTGAGGTTTGTGGTAATTTCATTCCTTCTAGTTAGTTGCCACAGCTGTTCCCCAGATGTTTGATTACATGTGTTATCATGAGACTGCTTCTCATTTTGTTTCAACGTCTTCTTGTCACCCTTTGTCCCTGGTCATGGTTCATTTCACTGTTTTTGTATCTATTTTTTTTATCATCTGGTGCTGTTGTTGACTTGTTGATAGCGTTACATCCAGGCTCAGTGAGTGCAACATAAAAGACACAACCAAGGGCTTATGGTACAAAACAACCAGGTTTATTCCCACTAATGTGGAAACACTAACAACAAATATCTGAGAAGGGAAAAAGGCTGCTTTGTCAAGCATGAGTCATCCTGCTAGTGTGGCTGCCAGTCATGGGAGAAGGGGGGAAAGGGATGAGCCAAAAAGGGCCTTTTAAACCCTCCTCAATCAGGTGCTTCTGGGGCAGGCTGGGAAACCTGGAGCTGGAATAAAGAAACCACAGGAGCGGCTAACACTCTGTCCCCAGCCAAATCGTTACCTAGAATCAGAGACACATCATTTATGGGTATAGCTGGACAAACAGCCACAGAAACCTTCCCAGAGACTAAAACACCATTGAGATTGATTGAGTGCAATGGGAGTGTCATAAAACCACAAAACCCCTGCACAATGGCACTGCACTTCAACTCAGACTGTTCAGAAAAGGGGAGAACATCACGCAGAATTACAGACTGGACAGCACCACTGTCTCTCCAGACTTTAATTGGACAACTATCCTCTTGATTCGAGTCCGAACCAAGAGATACATACCCATCCATCAAAAAGGATGAAGTGCATTCAACCCCACCTTCTGTTGATGTCCCCTTACTCACTTTTTGGCCAAGGTCTGTATGGAGAAGGCCAATGGGTTTAGGCTGCTTTCTACTCAAAACAGGGCAATCAGCAATAAAGTGACCAGGCTTCCTGCAGTAGAAACAGACATGTTCAGTTGTTTCAAATGACCTTCTAGAGCTACTCATGCGGGGAGGTGAACTCTGTTGACGAGTCTCTGGTCTAGACTCTCCCTATGGTCTCTGAGAGTGAAACTTATGTATTAACATAAACTCATCAGCCAAAACTGCGGCTCTAGATAGAGTGGTAACTTGTTGCTCATTCAGATAAGTGCATATAGTTGGAGGAAGACAATTTTTTAAATTCCTCGAGCAAAACAAGCTGTTTCAATTCCTCTAATGACTCTGCTTTCTGGGATGTGCACCATCTATTGAAGAGTGTCTGCTTCTCCTTTGCAAACTCCACATAGGACTGGTTGCCCTGTTTAATTAGCCCCCAAAACCGTTGGCGATAGGCCTCAGGAACCAACTCATATGTTTTTAAGATGGCTTTTTTTACAATTTCATTGTCCCCACTTTCTTCCACTGCTAGAGAGGAATAGGCCTCTTGAGCTTTCCCGACCAAAACACTTTGAAGAAGTAGTGTCCATGCTTGTTTGGGCCACTGTTTGGGCGGAGTAGCACAAACAATACGTCAGCTCAGTGCAGAGGTTAAGTATGCTGTGGTTGTGTGGCATCCAGGAGGTGTGTGCTGGGTGTGCCGGGAGATGAATGACTTATTACTCTGGAGACCGCCGGTGACTAGAGGGAGAGAGAGAGCTCTGACTTCTGACAATTTAAATATGTGTGATTCATTTTCTGACCTCAAACTAGAAGAAAAATGCAGTTTATTTCTAATCCCAAAAAGCAAAATGTTTTGCTGTGGCTGTACAAATGTATTTTTTTCTGCATATTTTGACAGGTAACACTGACCTTTTTTGCTTTGCTTGATGCAACAGCAAGTTGTTGCAGGAATGTCTGAAGATGTGAAGATTACAGAAAACAATTTGAAAGCTTCCTGCTCTCCTCAGCCTCCAGCAAAGACTGAGACAGTAGATGCAATAAATGCACACAGACAACCCATTTGCCTGTTTAAGGGTTTAAAACATTTTTCTCTCAAAGTAGACTGCCACTTATGATGAAAAATGATCCCTATTTATAATTTTTATCTGTTTTTTTAGCTATGAGTCTAACATACTCACTCTTTTCATTTAAAAGATGTTCTGTCACTTAGGTCACTGTACCTTGAGTTTTGGTTACAACTGTCCTTTCGCTTGGATACAGGGTGTCTGCAGGTGAAAATGGCAAACCTCTACGGAGCACACCGGTGGCCTGCATGAAATATCCAGATCATAGACCACTCGGTGAAATCATGCGGACTGAGCAAGAGGGCCATAAGTGCACCACACGAGAGAACCGCATGCTCTTTGCATTGCAGCCTGACTGTTAGAAATGAGGAAATTAGACAATCAGAGCATAGTTTGTGTTGACATCCTACAGGTGTGCCATGGCCACTCCCATTTCTGTGTGTTCAGTAAAGGACCAGCACTCACACCTGGGGCATAAGGACACCATAGGAGAGTACGTCATAAAGCAAGCAACTTACCATCCATCCATCCATGTTCCTCCGCTTATCTGGGACCGGGTGACGGTGGCAACAGTCTAGATGCCCAGACTTCCCTCACCCCAGCCACTTCCTCCAGCTCCTCTGGGGGGACCCCGAGGTGTTCCCAGGCCACCTGACAGATATAGTCTCTCCAGCGTGTCCCGGGTCTTCCCTGGGGCCTCCACCCAGTGGGAGATGCCCAAAACACCTCTCCAGGGAGGCGTCCAGGAGGCATCTGGACTAGATGCCCGAGCCACCTCAACTGGCTTCTCTGGATGTGGAGGAGCATCGGCTCGACTCCGAGCTCTCCGTGGGTGAACCTGCTCCTCCCCTATCTTTAAGGGAGCGCCCAGCCACCCTACAGAGGAAACTCATTTCAGCAGCTTGTATCTCAAACAGCTCTTTATTAATCCTGTATGTCAGAACGGTTACCGCACGAACCGAAAGGCACAGCCAGCTTCTTACTAAGAGGGAGAACGTTCACCGAATGCTCCCACATGCACACACAGGTAGACCCAGCCCCCCAGTCACCAGCCCACCGTTGATTGACATACACTGTGGGTCAGCAACTGGCAGAAAGAGGGGGGTGCCGGCCACCCACAGCTCTGCGCACGTGTCGTGAATGTAGTCTTCCCTCCACAAGCCTGCATCTGTTTTGTTTAGGTATCCCTGATATGGAGCAGCAAGAAGTCAAGGATAAACTTAAGACAGGGGAGCTGAAAAGGCAAATGCACACCGCCACCATCACCTCTCTTTGTCTGGCCTCTTGTTCTGTGTTCCAGCGTTATTTCGTTGTGCAAATGAATTTACCATGTAGGGAGGAACCTATGCGCAGCGCTTCCAGCGGAACTCTATGCCACAACAGCGAGCTTGACTATGCGCACGGCTGCAGCGACCACTCTCTGTTTGAAAGATAATAACTTTCATGACCATAAAAATATGTAGATTATTTTACCTTTAAGAAATCTGGCGTTTTTTTTCTGCCAAAAATACTATGGGATAAATTGAAATTTCGGGTTTGCTTCGGGCTCGGGCCTGCAAATCAAGTTAATTGGTCGGGTTCTGACCGGGTTCGGCTCTAGTGCCCGCGGGCCTGTGTCGGGTCGGGCTGGATTTTTTAGGCCCGATCTTACATCTAATACAGCGAGAGCACCGCCGGGCCCAGGAAGCCGGGCAGATCCTGGGACACGGCCGGCCAGTAAAGGGGGTCCGCACTTCACCAGGAAGAGGCAGGGACAGATGGTCCTAGGTCCCACCTTCCTGCAAAAATGTGCGTATGTGTGCTGAGAGGTGTGTGCATGTGTGTGTGTTTATGTTGGGATGTATATATTGAGGGGGAGGTGTGTGTGCTAAGGGGGTGTAGTTAAAATTGGCGAAGTAGGGCACCAAGGACATCTCCTGATTACTCACAGTGACGCCCTCACCCCCACCAAGGCCCTAAATGTCTGCTGGGTGGTTAAAATTGGCGTGGTGCTAGAGGACATCCTTAAGCCAAGTGATGTCCAAGCACCCCGGCCAAGGGCCCCGCTATTCAAGGCAAATAAAACCAAAGAGGGGGCCGACCCATACGGAGGCAACCAAGGAGGGGGCCACCGCCTAGTAAACCCCCAAGGCTCATCGCAGGCTAAGCCCCCACCCCTCACACCCTATTATGCGAGGTTATATGAGGAAGGGGGTGTTGGGACAGCTGGTAGACTGTCCTCGTGGTCAAACAGCTGTCTTCCCCAGCAAGGGGGCCAGGCCCACCCAGCCCAGGGGCTCCAGCCCCGAGGCATGCCGACACCCAAGGCCCCGCACCACCCCACACAGAGAGGAGCCAGAAAGCGTTGCCCCCTCGGAGCAAGCCCCTCCAGGCCCCACCCACAAAACGCCGGCCCTAGAAGAGCTCTGGTCAGCTTTGACGGGATCGAGGTAGCCAATCGCCGGGAAACCGCTGATGGCCTCACATGAGACCCCGCACCACAACCCCTGCCCCGCACTGGGCTAGCGCCTCCCCCCAGAATGCCCCCACAGGACAGGGTCGACAAGACCCCACCCCACCCCAGACCCCGGCGAGCCACAGCAGATGACACCCAGAAGATCGGGGGCTCAAGAGGGTTGTCCCACCCGCCGCAGAGCCAGGGAAGGGCCGATCCCAGCCCCAGGTGTAGATGGGGAAGCCCATCCAGCCAGCCGCTGGGCCCCCGAGCAGCGCTCACAACCCCCAGCACAGGCAAAGGGATTCACCCCCTGCCAAGCCAGACTTCCACCACGCACTTCACACCAGCCTAGGACCACGCAGCCGCCCCAGCCCGCCCCACCCAGGCGCGACCGACTTCTCGACTAACGGAGCCTCACCACCCCCGCCAGGCACCGGAGGCCCCGAATCCCACTCGCCCACGGCAGAAGGGCAAGGAGCAGCATTCACCAGGCCCCCGCACTCCCCAAGTCATGGAGTTAGCTATGAGACCAGAGAGACCGAATTCTTTCAAAGTTACTTGAACTCTGGGCTGACATTTTTTCCAAGCTGATATGATCAAGCAGCAGATTTCTGTGTTGACTTATATTTATATTTTTCTTTGCTTTTCCAATTTATTAAAATAGTTTTTTTGGGGCAATGCAGATATGAAAAATGATAGAGCCTATCCTCCTTTCTACATCGATGGCACTCATGTCACCACACAAAGACGGTGAAGCTGTGATTGAAACCTAAGCCAGACTGACAGATCGGCACAGGCCTGTTGTCAGAGAGCCTGGACAGGCGCGGCAGAACCACAGTGCATGCATGTAATGGTCGTGGGTAGATTACTGTCACAGTGCTGACAAATGTCTGAGCGTTGAGACCCATCTTGAAACATCCTCTGTCCAGTAGTAAATTCTGTGAAGTATTTTGAATGGATTAGCTGCAGATTTGACTTTTTGTCAGTTTAAAGGTGTTTTCTTAGACAAAGTTCTGACCAAAAGCTTTCATCTGTGCTGATGCTCAAATCCGCATCCCGCTTTGGTTGTCGAAGTGAAATATTGTTATCTAAATTACATAAAGTTTGTATATTTTGGAGAGAGTTTTATTCATTGAGAAATTGATCAGAGTGGTAACTACATCTGGTAGCTTTAAATCGTTGTCTCTGTATTTAAACTTTAGTAATAATTGATTTAAGTTGCTGATATTCCGCTGTTATTTTATTCCATGTTTGTTCCTAGAAGTTCCTGGGGAGTTATGAATCTTCTATCAATAATTATATGCTCTAGATGTTATATGTCCCGTTTGCCAAGCTGGGAAGTGGATAATTTTGTTTGCGAGGATAGTCTGGTTGTTCCAGATGGGTGTCATTTTGCACGGTTGAATTGATGATTTTGATATTTTGCGAAATTCCCACCAGGCTGTTAAAGTGGCATTTATATTAGTAATTTTGAAACAATCCTGAGCTTAACTATTTGGTTGATAAATGAAGATCTGACAGGCTGATCTTTCCACATAACGCCTGTTCCAAGTCTAACCACTATTATTTCTGGATTATTTTTGAACCATTTTAAAGATGTATTGTAATCTATTTTGCAGAGCAATTGTAGTTAGGCACTTAACTCTCCACAGCTTTGCAGATTTTAAAGTTTTTTAGACTAATTTTTGTGCAGGTTTATTGTTCCATAGAAAGTTTTTGATATGGATGAGTCTAATGTTTTGAACCATTTTAATGGCGGTTGTGTGAACTGTTGGAGAAGAGAGTACCAATCCTTGGGTAAGATTTTCATTTTTACCGTGGCTACCTTGCCCATATGCGGCGTGAGCAGGTTGGTCCAGCGTAAGTTAGATCGTCTCCATGTTTTTCAAAGTAATGGGTGTAGTTTAGCTGCACCAGCTCTGATATTTTGGGGGAAAAATAAATACCTAGATATTTTATATTGCCTGATTTAACTGGTATTGTAGAGTCCTGTCTTCATTGGTTGGCTCCAGTGGTAATAAAACAGATTTATTCCAATTAATGGAATAGTCTTATTGGTAGAAGAGAATTCATTAATGATTGTTGTCGTTTTCATTTACAGAATGTATATTACACGCTTTAAAAACAGTAATATGTCATCTGCATAGAGACTAATTTTTATGATGGCTGTGTTTGGTTTAATTCTTTTAATACTCTCATTCTGTTCTATTGCTGCAGCTAGAGTATTCGATAAATATTGCAAAAAGAGAGGGGAGAGGGGCAACCCTTGGTTCAGTTCCTCTTCCAAGAAAATCCTGTTAAATGTTTAGTCTAACTGGATGCATTAAGCAGATGATAATATTTTGATCCAATTGATAATGATTCTCCAAACCCAAACTTATGGAGGCAGTTACCGCCATTTCTGCGCGCTCAGTAAAGGACCAGCACTCACACCTGCATAAGGACACCATAGGAGAGTACGCCTATAAAAGTGCTAACCACATCCATCCATCCATCCATCCCATCTACATCCATCTTTCCTCTGCTTATCCGGGATCAAGACGGTGGCAGCAGTCTAGATGCCCAGACTTCACCCTGGGCCACTTCCTCCAGTCTCCTCTGGGGGGGACCACGCATGCTCCTGGTGTCACCTGACAGATATAGTCTCCAGCGTCCTCGGGTCTTCCCCGGCCTCCGCCATGTGGAACATGCCTCGAACCCCTCCCCAGGAAGGCGTCTTGGAGGCATCTGGACCAGATGCCCTGAGCCACCTCAACTGGCTGCTCTGGCTTTGGAGGAGCACGTGGCTCTACTCTGCATTTCCTGGGGTGAACCTGCTCTCCTCAGCCTTGGCGGAGCGCCAGCCACCCGCTGCCAGAGTGAAACTCATTTCAGCAGCTTTATCTTTGGGACCTCGTGCTGGGTCATGACCCAGGGCTCATGATCGCATCTGTAAATTGAGAGCTTTGCTTTTTGGCTCAGCTCTCTAAGCATCACAACCGGACCGACAGCGAAAGATCAAGTTCGAGCCCGAAGTCAGAACTCCAACCTGACCAAATTCGGGCCGGGCTTTCTCCACTTTTTAATAAATAAATAAAGGCTGCAAAGAAGTCTTATGGAAGTGGTTCTCAAACAGCTCTTATTAATCTGTCACGGTTACCGTGACGTGAACCGAAAGGCACAGCTAGCTTTACTCAGAGGAGAACGTTCACAAACACTCCCATGCACACACAGGTGACCCAGCCCTCAGTCACCAGCCCACCGTTGACGGGATACACTGGTCAGCAACTGGCAGAAAGAGGGGGCGCCCCGCAGCTCAGCACGTGTTGTGAATGTAGTTCTCCCTCTGCAAAGCCTGCATCTGTTTTGTTTAGGTATCCCTGATCTGGGAGCAGCAGCCAGATAAACTAAGACAGGAGCTGAAAAGGCAAACGCACACCACCTCACTGGGCTTATTCTGTGTAAATTCCAGCGTTATTTGCTAAAATGAATTTACAATGTAGGGAGGAACCTATGCGCATGCCTAAAGGAACTTAGTGCCACAACAGCGAAGCTTGACTATGCATGTGGCTGCAGCACCACCGCTGTTTGGAAGAAATAACTTTCAAGACCATAAGACTATGTAGATTAGTTTTACCTTTAAGAACGGCCGGGCTTTTTTCTGCCAAAAATACTATGGATAAATTGTACTGGCTTGCTTCGGCTCGGCCCGCAATCTTAGTTAATTGGTCGGGTTCTTAACCGGTTCGCTCTAGTGCCCGCTGGTCAAAGGTCGGGTCGGGCTGGATTTTTTAGGCCCGATCTTACATCTAATACAGCGACCGCATAAGTACGGATGATGCTACGCTGCTCCGCCTGTTAAGGCCTCACGCCCGGTCTTCTCCCTCACTCCCTGAACAAGACCCCAAGATACTTAAACTCCTCCACCAGGGGCAGGAGCACTCCACCCACCAAGAGATGGCAAAACTACCTTTCTCAGGTCGAGCAACTTACATTATTTACAATACCCTTACAACTTTCCTCTTTATGGCAGCAAATCTGGTGACTGAGAGATCCAGAGGATGCCAGAGTGCAGCTTTCAAGAGGAATGTGTTGAATACATCAGTCCCACTTCTCTTTTGCTTGGGAGACTCAGCCCAAGAGGGGACATGTGATTTTCAGTTCGAAGGTTACCCATACAAGAGATTCAAGAACATCCAAACGTGGAGTGCAAAGTTTTGGAAAACTGGTGCCAATTAACTGGACCTAACTTATTCATCAGGAACAAGTGGCATACTAAGCATAGAAACGTGAGTTATGGATTGCCGCCGGACCAAAAAATACATTGAGGAGTCAGTACTAATTTGGGGCAGAGTAATCGATGTTAATGCTGATGAAAAGGAACTTTAAGAGATGTACTAGAAAAACCTCCTAGCTGACTCCTAGCCCCACATAAGCAGTTAGTTTCAAATCTGCCACAACACAGAAATAGCTTTTCCCTGCTACAGCCTGTTAGACGGGTGATATTATTGCTTCCTGTTGAAGAGCAGAAAGAGTTTGTCACCAGCACCTTAGATAGTTGTGACCTCCTTTGAGTTTAATAACCAGAGGTCAAGTGGGAGGTGCAGTTAAGATTTGTCTATTCGCCTTTTTGCTTTCTATTTTCTTTATTTTTGCTCCTGAACATTGAGTTGGAGGATTGTTCCAGGAAGAATCAACTCCATCTACAGGAAAGGTGTATAATGAAATAGAATCCCTAACCCTACCAGGTAAAAATAGAAAGAGGTATTTAACTAGGCACAAAGGGTGAAGGTGAGGGTTATGTCTGGCAGTCATGGTGAGCTGAACAACAAACATCTCAATGCTTGGATGACTTCTCGCACGGCCATGTTTAATTTAATTTATATTCTGAGATTTATAGGAACAGCATTCAACAAGTGAAATAGTTAAATGGCACAATATCTGCAAAAGTTTAAAATAACAGTACATTTCTGACATACATTTCTGACATCTGTTCAATTGTGTTGTGTTTTATTTCTAGGTTATCAAGCTCTCATCCATTCTTTGTTGAAAATAAAAAGAAGTTAAAATGAGTGGAGTTGCCCAGCGTCCTCCATTGTCTCCTGCATCATTCGAGTTGGGCATTTTTAAAGGTTTGTCTGTTATCTCAGCCAGTTTCATTGAAGTAAATGCTGAGCAGGTTATCTCGTCAGATATGTCTCCACTATTCAGGGCCTGCCGTTGTACCACGCAGATTCTTGTCTCCACAGTTTGCTTCTGTGATAGGAGCATGCATAGTTGGATGACAACCATGGCAGCGCATTAACCAGAGCAGAAGAAGGGATCCGTGGACTGACTGAGATCTTGGAAAGGAGCGATTCATCCGTCAGGTCTGCAGAGGATGCAGTCTTGCTCTGTGTCAGCTCAGCGTATTGTGCATGGCCCAAGGTCTCAGGGACTTTAATATGGCTGACTGAGGTTGTCTTTTCATTTCATGTTGTTGACCTTCCACATCAACTCCTGCACATTGCTAGAGCTCACATGTTGCAGACAAGAAGTATTCAGACTGAACACAAGTTTTGCTGTGTGCAAGTAAATCCAGTAAATACTGTGTATTGGCTGGTTTTCATGTATTCAATATTGATGGTTGGTCTCTAAAAGTCTATATCCTACATTAAATTGTTCGATTGATTTTTTCTCTATCATCTTAGGTATTTCATTTTATTAATGCTTGTTGCATATCTTGTTGGAATTTACTTGTATTTTATTTCAATGAGGCAAAAATCCTGGAAATACTGGAATATTTGCAAAACTTCACCTGATTTGAAGGACTAAAAGTCATAGGTATGCTTGAAATATTTAAACATTTTAATAGTTAAATGGTTTTATAATAGCTGAAAAATTGTAGGAGATAAGCAGACAAAAATGGTAGAACAATTAGGAGATACTTGTGGAGGTAAAGTGCACAAAGATTAGTGAGGTGAAATTGATTTAGATGAAGAGTGGAGAGGTACTTGCTCCTGATGATGTACCTGTGGAGGTAAGTGTTCATGCAGAGTTGGGAGTAGAGTTATTGACTTGGCTGGTTCAACAGATCTAGATGGCTTGTAAAGATGTCTGAGGAATGTTTTATTTGGATTTTTACTGAATGGCCAGACATTTAGGAATGAGGAGAACTGTGACGTTCCCATTTTTAAGAATAAGTAAAATGTGCAGATTGAGTTAAGAGAGGCTTTGAGGTGTTGAGGATGCTGAAGTCAACTGCTCCACTCCTTATTCTCTTCTTTTTCACCTCTTCTGCAAAGTGACAGATAAACCCAAATCAGTTAGAGAGTTTGTTCATCCTGACTTCTCTCTGACTCAAAGAGCGATTGTTGAGAGTTACCCCAAGACTCCACTTGACCTCCCACGCTCACACTTGGTTTATTTAGCTAGAGCATGGGTATTGTTGTAAATACATTGCAGTTAAAACAAGAAAAGATGTGTGTCGATGCAGCATGATGTCATTCTTGTAGGTTGACTGATGAATTACAAATGTCATTTCCACACGTGACACATTCACATTTTGCAATGGATAGATCAAACAGTATTTTTCAAAATGTATTTACAGTCTGAAACCAAAAACCAAGAACCAGCATAAGCAGCATATAGATGCCGCATTCTCTGGGAAAGTATCTCTGATGAATTCAAGCAGATTCAAGAAAATGAGATTTTAAAAATGTACCCAAAGGACTTTGTGTCAGCCTTTGCATTAATAAAGTAAAGCCTTCAGACCTCCAAAGGCTTATCACAATATGGCAGTGTCCTTAACTAGGAGTAAAATAATGTTCATTGGACCGTCGACCCTCAATATTGCTTCTAGTCTTTTGATCAGATCCTAGAATCAATATTTTGGGAGAGAAAATTGTCATGAATGTTGATCTCAAGGAATCTGTCTCAGCTAATTTTGAAATGACAACACAGTCTGAATCATCCATGTTTCAAAACATGTTTTTTATTCATTCATCTTCTTCCGTTTTATTTCCTTCGGTCACGGGGCTGCTGAGCCTATCCCAGCCACTTGTGGGTGAAGGCAGGGGACACCCTGGAGAGTTCGTCAGTCAGTCACAGGGCCACAATCACACACCAGTTCACACTCACACCTAGGGACAATTTAGAGTTGCCAATTGACCTATGAAGCATGTTTTTGGACGGTGGGAGGCAGCCGGGGTCCCTGGAGAAACCCATGCACAAAACGAGAGAACATACATTCCACAGAAAGGTCCCTCATTGAGGTTCTGTTTCAAGTCCCGCAGCCAGGACTTGAACTGGGGTCCTTCTTGCTGTGAGGCAAGAGTGCTAACTGACTAAGCCACCGCAGCCCATCTCATCGTTTTTAAACATCTATTCAATTCAATTTTTATTTTTATGGCTCACTTCACAACAACAGTCGTCATAATGGGCTTCGTACCGGTAATTGTAAGGTGGACATACAATCAAAAAGGACTATAAATGCATAGAATTCAATAGGAGAATACTAAACTTTTACTAAACAGACTAAACTAAACTGGACATCCCTGCCCTAGACCCCCCTTTCTCAGTAAGGAAAACTCCCCCCAAAAAAACGGAGGTCCAGAAAAACGAAGAAACTTCAGGGGTGTCCACATGAAGGAGGGATCCTTCCTCAGGACGGACAGGCGATGTACCAGAACTCTCAGAGAGAATTAACTTATCTAACACCTATACATATAAAAATATTACACAAGTCCAGCAAAGATCTTCAGCCAGTTGGTTGGGAAGACTGGTGGCAGATTAGCTGGAGGCAGGATCCACAGCCAGAGTAGGAGCAGGAGCAGAGGTGTCAGAGATGAGGTACACAGGTAGATGGGGGCTGCTGCTCTCCCTACTACCTGGGATTCCAACACCTGGTTAATGTATTCCTTCACACCTTCATAATCTGTAACATTGCCTAACCAGGACATCATTCAGCAGGGGAATCTGGTGGGTGATTAGCTCTGTACAGCCCAAATCACCCTCATGTGCTGCAAAGACAGACGCATAGCGTCCCAGAAGCTCTATGACCTTTCTCTGCTCCTCCGCAGACGGAGGGGATAGGTCAGGCTAATCCGGGGTACCATTTCTGCATGCTGGGTGGCAACCTCAGACACCTCAGTGACTCCACTAGGTAAACTCACCACGTTGGCTGGAACCAAGGTGCCCCATTGCAGTGCGTGGATGAAGACGCACTCTGTGGATCCTACACACAATGGGGACACAGGCTACCTTCTCGCCACCCTGATTAACGAGACACCAGTAGTCAGCAGGCAGGGCAGAATCCAGAGTTTCGAATAACATGGTGGGTTCTGCACACTGCTCAGAGCAAGTGGCAGCAACAAATTTCATTGCCCCACCAGAAATCTAATGAGCCCTCTGGCAACGCACCATGACCGTACATGTTTTTGAGGGCCCGTGTCATCCACCTGATGACATTGTTGCAATGCCACCACAATGGGATTTGGTGCTCCAGAAACCTCTGCTAGATCCAAACAGGGCCTGGCCATGCTGACTGAAAAGTTCACTGTAGCACCGGCGAATTATATCTATCCCTAGAATTCCTGGAGCTTGGGAACCACCTTCCCCAGGGAGGTCCTTCACTACCAATACCCCACATTGTGGCATGGACTTGCAACAGAGCTTAACCTCCAGCTCTCAAATAGCCAATGTAGGGGATTGAGAGTCCATTGGCAGCTCATAACTGCAACCAATTGCAACGATTGGAGCCTTCTAAGCCCCCAAGAACCAAAATGCTCCTGGAAAAGACCTTCAGTGATGGTGGACACCATTGAACCAGTATCCACTAGACAGGGCACACAACTACCCCCATGATTACATTCAGGTAGGGGCAGGACGAGATAAGTTTTGGCATCTCTACATGGTCACCTGAAGCCACACCTGAACCACCCACTGCACTAGTTTTCCGCCGAGGGACCAGATTGGGTCGGCCTGTCCGGCCCAGACTGGCTTGACCACCCGACAGCATCACAGCCCCAGCGTGAGTGTCCAAGCTGTTGACACCGCTCTATACCTTACCTGGCTACGTGGTTGGCGGGCGGTGCTAAGTGGGAGTTCTTCAGGAGCGAGAGGTTTTGGGTTAGCTGGACTGATCTGCTGTTGCTGCAGTTTCATCCCCATACCGGTCATTTAATGCAGACTCCTGGGGCTGGTGGGGGCACCATCTGGGTACTCCTGACACCATGTTGACACTCCAGCCCTGAGGGGACACAGAATGACTTTCTGCTCTTCTGTCACCTGGGCAGCCCCTCACGCTCCAAGCACCTGATTACCCCCCTACCTCCAGCATGGTAGTGATGGGCTGACTCTGAGCGAACAAGCCCAGCTCCCGACGCAAGTTACCATCCAAAGGATGTTCGAGCAAATTGGTCACGCAAAAACCTGAACTTCATTAGGTGCGTGTTTAACAGAAGCCATCTGGCTTATTAGAGCCAAGAAAATTCCTTGCAGGGTTTCACCTCCTGATGCCATCATGAGAAGAGCTCTGTAAGCCACATATGACCCTGTGCAGCCATTGAGTGAATGTGGGTGGATGTTAGAATTTTAACAGGATCCTCTCGCTCACAGCGGGGGCTGAACTTCATTCTCCTTCTAGGTGATCAGATAGAAAAAATGCTTGGTCAGATAAGTCCAAGCATCGTGCCCTCATACAAGCCTGCACTTCTTCGAGCCATTCTGCTAGGCTTATGCCTGTTATCCCCCTAAACATGTGGCATTTCCTCCTGGAACACATATCAACCTCTCCACTACAGAGGCAGAAGTGGGGGTCATTGGTGCCGCAGCTGTGGTGGATGCTTTGCTAGGACCAGGCAAAGCCACATCTGGCTCCTGCGCAACCTCTCATTTTCAAAAGTTAAGTGGGCCACCAACTCCCTTAATTGTTGAAGCTGTTTCTCCATCATACAAATACAAAAACAGTGTGAAACAGCAACCAGAGACCTTCAAAGTACAACACTAAAAATGACCGGGCAACCCTTAAAAGAAGCCCAATGCTGCTTTGTTTGGGCTTAGGTAAAAGAATAATAAAATATAAATACACGGACAGTTAGAACAATACAAAAAAAAGCTAAAGTAAAACTTGGAACACACGTCTTGGCCAGACACTTTAAGGGATCCTGCTGACAACACCACCTTGTGGCAAGTGGTTTGGCAGACAAAAGGGATGCAACAACGCCACCCCAGGACAGGGTCTGAGGCGCTTCAACCCAGACGCAAAGATTACTTTTCAAAATGAGGCGAAGACGTGGTACCAATTTGAACACAATTTTATTAACACTAAAATGTATTAAAAACAAGGGACTCTACTGGGGAGGTAGAAATGGGGGAGGAGACCTTCCAAGGGCGAGGCTTACCAACGGAGCGCTGGGCGGACCCACGTGAAGTAGATTGGCAACCAAATAAAAAAATAAAAATAGCAAAGAGGGGTTGACGCTGCTCTGTTGGCTGCAGCAGAGGCTAAAAAGATGAAAGTCTGGGCTCAGAGTGCGGCCTGAAGCCCACTGGCAGGAGCAAGGTGCAACTGCTGAGTGATTAAAAATCAGGAAAGCCAAACAAAACAGCTGTGTGCCTCTGCTGCCCCTGAGCAGTGAGGAGACACTCATCCACGTCTTAAGCTCACTGGGCGTCGTGGGGAGCCCCAGATGCCAGAGCTCTGTTCTTTTTCAGCTAAAGAACACAATTTGTTTAGAAAAACCCAAAGCAGATTTACCGGGAGACGGCACCACCACACTTACCAGGAAGCACAGAGGGTTAGCCACCAGGAAATGGGCGGGGTTTGAGCACCAGACACCAAGTGCTCAAGTGTTGGGCCAAACCATTTTGAACTGCTCCCAGGTAGTCAGGGGGATTGCCTGCAGCTGTGCAGCATCATCCTGCTACAGTAAGTTTTAAATAAGCAACATGCACAGGGAGAATATGCAAACTCCACACAGAAAGGTCCCCCATTGGTGTTCTGGTTCAGGTCCCCCATCTGGGACTTGAAGTTCAAAATGAGAAACTTAAAGTTTAGTTAGTCCATTCTGTCCCTTTGATTTAAAAAAAAAACTCTAAAATGATCCATAAAATGAATGACCATGGCAGTATTTCAGGTGGGCAACTCAAGCAGTGCGTTCAACTGGTTACTCCTCCCTTCTTTTTAATCAACTCACCTGTTCAACCTCCTAATTAAGTTCCAGGTGTGCGGT
The DNA here is from genome assembly GCA_037389245.1 of Oryzias sinensis. Classification (NCBI taxonomy): domain Eukaryota; kingdom Metazoa; phylum Chordata; class Actinopteri; order Beloniformes; family Adrianichthyidae; genus Oryzias; species Oryzias sinensis. The sequence goes on from CM074500.1 coordinate 27,153,218, forward strand.
CCATTCCTTCTCTTCCATTTCCGCGAGCTCTGCCTTCGTCACCCCACCCTCCTCCCCGGTGTCCACCTGTGAGCTCTGTTAGGGGTAGTTTAATACCAAAACGTTTTCTATGGAGATCTTTGTTTTATATAACTGAACGGTGCCTTATGCCAACTAAAAAAAATGTAGAAATACATTTTCTTTACTGAATGAGTTGTCTGACTGAAACCTTTAATGTTTTGTTTGAAAACTGCAGCCAGGTGTACTTCTGAATTGTTGTGTCTCCGCTTTGCTGGTGGGGCTGCACATTTCCTGTCAGCCTCAGAAAAACAGACACCCATAATATTAGTGCTCCAGTTTTTAATAAATTGGGCCTGATGTCAGACTGAAGCTTGTATAAGTACACACTTACGCAATTTTACAACTTGGATATGTTAGAGGCTGAAATAAAATAAAGTAGGGTCTCTGCATGAAATGCACTTTATTGTTTTTTCCAAAGTGATTTGGGGAAAATCTGCTATCTAATCCCTGCTGCCTTTTCCCTGGCTGACAAAGCTTAGATCACTTGGGCTTGTCTGATGGTTGGTTATTAGAATTGAGTAACAAACAGCAAAAATCCCTCCAAACATTCAGAACATCAGTTCAAATTACGTCCTCTCTCATGGAGGCCTTCTTTGAAACAGTAACCCTCACATCCAGGAGCCTGCAATTAGCGAAAGAAAAACTGCACAAAGACAGAGAATACAAGGAACAATCAATCCATCTCTCCCTTTGTCCATCTATCCACTGACATTAAAAAGAGAAGGACTTTGCCACTGGATTCACATATCAGTTCAGTTAGAGACAAAGAATCAGGAGAACAATTAACTTCAATCTCAAATGTCTGCCTAACAGGTAATGATCGGTGAAAGGATTGGAACCTATCTGGTCATTGCTTTAACTTTAAGGTCCCTATCCAATCATGTTTTGATCTATTTTCAAAGGTTTCCCAGAGGTCTTCTACTTTTGATGAGGCCTTTTTCCCCAAAATCTAAAAACTTTTTTCGTTTTCAAGGACATAGTTTCTGCAGAGCGGCAAGAGTTCATTAGAAATTCACCTCTGAGTTGTTGTTGGGACTGTTGGTACACTCATTTCCCATGAGCTCTTTGTGTGCACTTTCTACCACTACCTTACAGCCCCTAACAACCTCAAAAAACATTTCAGTGCAATAAAAACTGGCGAGCACTATGGGAGCTGTCCAGCTGTACAGTTCAGATCCAGATTCCAAAGACGTACAGTACATAGATCTATTTGTCTGCAAGTGGATGAGTCAGAAAGGAGCGGAGCAGGAGCTTGTGGCCTGCCAATTGTAACTTTCACATAATAGTCTGACACTTTCTCAAACTGCATTTTTTCATCTGCTCCTGATTCACCACAATTTCAATAAAGAAATACTCAGAAATGACGTTTTCATCTTAATTTTTTTCCCTCTATTATGAGAAAATGCTACAAGAACATGTTAAAAACACCAAAAACATTATTTTCCTCAAAGTGAGTCTTTAAAAAAAATGTACGTTTAGTTAAAACACCACAATGTTACGCATACTGCATTTTTTTTTAAAGATTTAAACTTCTGTCATTAAAAGTGAGACCGACATCATTTATGTTTGAACTTGATTACTGGTGATTGAAGATGTTAATGGTTTTTATTTCAACCTTTATTTAAAGATTTAACAGTTCAATTTATCACACAGCTCTTTCAATATTTAGTTGCAACCTTTTTGTCAGTATTTTCTTCAGTTGTATTTTTTTAAATCTACATACTAGAAGTCCTTTGGCAGAAGTGGTTAACAAAAACACAAAATAGGACTGTGCAAGAGAAAACTAAAATATGTCTTATTTCTTTGTAACTAACATTGAAGGCATTTCATTTGTTTCCAGATTCACAGTCTTTGTTATGTTCACGCGTTGACTGATTCCTATGTTTTCGGATACCTTTAATGATGTTAGTTTAAAAAAACATATTTTATTCAAATGTCTTTATCTCTTTTTTGTTTCTTTTTACATTTAATCTCCAGGCTGCACAGTGCCACAGTGGTTAGCGCCCTCACTTCATGGTGAGAAGATCCCAGTTCAAATCCCAGTTGGGTTCTTTCTGTGTGGAGTTTGCATGTTGTCTCTGTGCATGTGTGGATTTTCTTCGGGCACTTGGGCTTACTGCCACCGTCCAAAAAGCATGCTGCATAGGTGAATTGGTGACTTTGAGTTGTCCCTAGGTGTGAATGTGAGTGTGTGACCCTGAAACAGATGGGAAACCTTCACTCAATCTGGGTTAGGTCCACCATTCCTGTGATCATGAAGGGGATTCTGCAGGTTCTATGAACGGATGGACATTCAATCTCATCAGATGCTTTTACAGTTTTTATTATCAGAAGCCATTACCAATTTTTCTTGGATTTTTATAGCTGTTTGTTATCAAATGCTTTGACATTTCTAGGATTAGAGGCTTCAGTTTTTTTATTTATGTATTTTTTTTTTTACACTTTTGAGGCATAAAGGCCTCAGGTCCCAAAGACCCTTGTCAGTACTGCAGGAAAACAGTCAACACCCGATTTTGTTTAATCTCTGATTTTTAAACTCTTTATCTCTCAGTCAGACCATTCCATCAGTAGGACAGTAATTATTGGAACTGGTTTGTTATGATGAATGAAGATCCTTATGATGCAGGCGCCTGTCTAAAAGAGATGAACACAGGTTTTCCAATCTTACCACAAGATAACATAAACCACAAATCACACACTCCTTGTCCACGCCCATCTTTGTGCCAATCTTTGGAGATTTATCTGTGGAAATAGAATATGAGCGTGTCAGTTATTTGCAATGTGAGTTAGCGTGGATTTGTAGCATCAGGATTGCAGTGAGTCAAAGAGAGATTTTTAATTTAAAGTTTGAGTTTTAATGAGCGGTGCCTTGTTTGACTGTGGTCCTGTTAATCCACATGAATTGACTGATGGAACTTATAGATACTGTTTCATTTGAGCTCTTAGCAATAATTTATACTCAGCTGCTGCTGAAATTCTCATTCGTGCAGAAAGTCCTGCTGTGCTCTGATAGTGTTCAGTCTTCTCATTTAACCCTTGTTCTTACATGAAATCTTTCCACCTTTATCCACCTTTATCATGGTAGTGAGAACACGTCTAATTAAGGGGGGGGGGGGGGGTCATAGGATAGGCCAAGGGTTAAACACACACAAAAGGATAAAAAAAATGATCCAACTGCAGCTGGATTGTTCCAACTGTCTTACAAATGTTGTAGAATGTTCAGCAGATGCTTATAAGTGTATGAAGCACTAAATGTAAAAGTAAATATAAAGTTAACATACATTTAAATATTAAAAGCCAAATAAATATACAAATGTCTTCCAGACATCCCCTGGATATATGAGAACTTTCACTGTCAAATTGTTAAATCCAAATCTAAATTTTAATCTCAATGTTAAACCTAGTGGACTGCACAATAGTGTAGTGGTTAGCGCCCCTACCCCATTGCCGGTATAGGGTGTACTGGGCCCTTGGCAATGGTGGCCGTGTTCCCTGAGTGCTGGCTTTCTGAGCCCGGCGGCCCTCTCTCCACACAAGGAGAGGGATCCCTAAACTTTCTGGCAAGTCCAAGAGCCGGGATCACATCACATCTGAGCCGGGCCGTCTGTGTCTCGGAGGTGTGGGTTCTGGTCCTTGCCCCTGAGCACATGGCCTCTCCAAATTTACAACTGTGGGAGAGACTATTCGGGCCATGTTTACAACACTTCCTGCAGACCCCCTTTTACCCTGGGTGTCCTCCTCCTGGACGGGGACAGCTTGCCCCTGCCTTGCTCCTTCCTGGACCAACCGTGGGCCGGTAGGGTGGCTGCCTGGAGCGGGGGGCGGGTCTCCCTTGCGGGGTCTTGGCTCATACCTGGGTTGGGGCGGGGGGATGCCCATAACTCCTGGGTGGTGATGGGGTGCTCTTGGGCTGTGGGCGTTCTTCTGGGGCGGGGCCCCACGTTGGGCCCTCCCGGCGCGGCGAGGGGGCTGCTCTCCTGGATGAGCCAGAGCTGCACTCTCTGTCCCTCCGTGCCTTCCTGCTCTCTGGCTCTGGGGGCCTTGGGGCGGTCCTGCTGGCCCTGGCCTGCGTGGGGGATGTGATCACCCGGGGGGCGGTTGATCTCTATCTGCTACCGTGCGGGTGTTGTGGGGGTTTTGGCTGCCGCGGCGGGGCTCAGTGTTTATAACAATTGAGTGTGTGTGGACAGGCCCCCGCCTCATAGACCTGTATTACTTCTGAACCTCACTGTGATGAGTATAACTATCCAGAAAACCTGTTGCTTTATGCTGCTTCATGGTTTTACCCCATCTTACTATAATCACCCTTCTATCCCCCCCTCTCTAATATCCCTCTCTCTTCTTTCCTTTTGCGTCCGGTCCAACACCAAAGATTTTAAAATATGATTAAAATTAATAAAGTTTGGCCTCGATTACAAAAGGGGTTTATTTAGACATACCGTACCTCTGGTTTTTCAGAAGATTAATAACCACTTTGGTTAAAGTAAAATATGTCCAACATAAGAGGCCTTCAGCTCTCATCTGTATGCCCAGCTGTTGGACAAGACAGGTAAAAAAACTTAAAAATAAGGAAAATGAACTGCAAAAATAACTTTTGTTTGTTTAAAAAAATGTTGTTTTGTGTGCCAAAGGTACTATATTATTAAATACGTGGGTATGACTTACTATAAAAGGCTTAGGAATAGCATGGTACAGACCCTTTAAATTGTCTCTCAGGTGTGAGTGGCTGCATGTGTCTGTGTGGTATTACCCAACAGTAGGATAGGCCCCAGCATCCCTTTGACCCCAGTTAGCAGGTTCAGAAGATGGATGGACAGGAACCCTTAAACTCTGTTTTGTATTGTGTCACATTTACATCAAATTATTCAGTTACATCTCTGAAACACTGTAGGTATGTTCCAACTGTGCCTCAGTACTGCTGCTTTAAAAAATGTCAGTGTCAAAGCAGGCAAAAGTGTCCAATATCTCTCCGGACTAATTATTTTACAGCCCAATTTAGCAAGCATTTAACTTCGTTAAATATTCTGGCTAAAATCTATCACTGACATTTAGATTTATTTTTAGGTTCTTTCATTTGAGGAGGAAACAACGCAGGAGATCCTCGCTCAGGTCCATTTCATCAAGATCTGAAATGTTCTGCTGCTTTTTTCTGTTGATCAAATATTAATGCTGAAGCCTTGACACAATGATATGTTATCAGTTAATGATAGGTTGAATAGTGGAGGGGGGAAAAAAGCCCTAATATCCCTTTTTGTCATAGCATAAAAAAGGGACATTGGGGCCAGTTAGAGCCACAGACTGGTGCTTGTTTGTTGTGGCTCTGCTTCCCTTTGGAGAATCGTACTTTTCAGGTAAAGATGACATCATGGGACTTCAGCTTTAACCCTTGTGCCATCCTATGACCCCACCCATACACTGACCTTTTATCTATACCATGACAAAGGTGGATAAAGGTGGAAATATTTTCATGTAATCCATGGACACCAGTGAAGATCACAAATCATTGAAGAAAAAAGGTTCAGCGCAGTGTCTAGTGGGTCTAGATGACCCAACTCCCAATGTTAGAGTGCCTAGGATTGCACAAGGGTTACAGAAGGTTTAGGTAAAGCTAAAAAGGGTTATCAGAAACATTTGTAGCAGGCATTGATCTGCTTCCTGCTGTATAGTCTTTATGATCGTGAAAAAATGTAGCAGAATAATAAAAATAGAATTTAAAAAAAATTGTATCACCAAATCTGACAGATATTGACTCTAAACAACATGTTTTTAACCTTAGTCTAACACAAACCAATGCTCATACTGAACATCATTATAACATGGAAACTGTAACCCCTACTGATTGAATAATCCCTCACATAAAGAAGAAACCCCTCCGTCTCCTTTAGGGGGAGCCAGGGCTGACTTTGTACTTTTTGTGTTAAATCAAACTTTTTTTTATAAAAAAGCGCTTCTCAAACATTGAGTAACTAGAAGCGCTTTAACACTTGTACTATCTTATGACCCCCCCATTGACGTGTTCTCCCTACCATGACAAAGGTGGACAAAGGTGGAAAGATTTCATGTAATCCATGGACACCAGTGAAGATTACAAATAATTGAAGAAAAAAGGTTCAGCGCACTGTCTAGTGGGTCTAGATGACCCAATTCCCAATGTTAATGTGCCTAGGATAGCACAAAGTTTAAAACAAAACAAACAAACAAAAAAACACATAATACTACAGTACAAACCTAACCCACCCTTCATTCCCCTCCTTTGACACATATGACCCATGACCCCACACACAATGAGTACTAATAAGAGTAACTACTGAAAGACATGTAAGGCTTGGCTCTGCTATGAGGAAACACTATTTGGGGATCCATTCATACCAGGAGCAGCTCGGCCATATAGGAGCATTGTCACAGTGCCCACCCAGACCGGGACAGCAACGGGGTCCACTCCACAGCCACAAGGCTGCAATGTTATACCTCAGCTGCCCCAGCAAGGGCAACAACTGCAGCAACAACGCCGACCAAGCCGGCAAGCCCTGGCAGAAAAGATCCCCACAAGAAACACTAGGGATAAAATCATGATAAGATACTAAAATTAAATACATCAGATGTATGTAAAAACATAAAATTAAGAATAAGATGAAGTACATAAAATCAAATTAAATACCTAAAACAATATGTATTAAAACTAATAGAATAAATAAGCAGATAACATCAACTAAAAGCAAAATGAGTGATAAAAAAATGGTTTTGTTTGCATGAATCTGACAACTGTTCCTTCATTCAGAAGAGGTGTTATTTTCCCGGAGGTAAGAATTTGTTCAAGCGCTGCTCTGTCCTCGCCGCCAGCGTTTAGGGGCACCTGTAGACACAGACACCAGTTAAGGGCAGAGCAGATGGGGGGAAATGAAATCACCTCTACATGTCAGTAATGTGACCGTCTTGTACTAAATCATCCCAACATGACACAATTGGTCCCGCCTGGAGGTGAACCAGCTTTCCAGGAACTAAAGGGAGATTTTCTGAGAAGGAACATTGCTCTAAAGAGAGGCTCTGGGCTCTTTCACAGCCTCTCATGACTTCTTCTGTCATACCTTTGACTATCTTCCTTCCAAGTCTTTGCAGGCCTGAGAACCTTGATTGTAGAAAGCTTCATTGATGATGCATATCAAACTGTCACTGTATCAGGAACTATGAATCTTTAGGCGGCCCCAACAGTTTCAGGACAGTTCTGGCAGTCCCTGAAGAGGTTTATCCTGACACCCCAGCCTCACTCTGTCATCCACCAGGAAAGCTTTATCTTACCGGCAGCAAAGGACTTGTGTGAGGTTTGACTTTCATTTGTTAGCAAACAAAGCCACATTGAGAGGTATAGAGTAGTGTCAAGTGAGAAGCTCACGAAAGTGTTCGTCATTCAAGTAAAAGGTTGGGAGGAAAGCCGATGTGAGTGATTAGCAACACCAAGCTTTGAGAATTGAGTTCAATTACCCAGTGACCCCTCAGGCCAACTGCTAGGAGAATTATAGAACTTTTAGAGTTCTTGAATGCAGCTATCCAATGGTTGTTGAAGGAAAGCTCTGTAATTATTCAACCAGATAAACACAAATAGGCAGTGATATTTCAGTTTTCCTCTGTAATTAAAATGTATTTAAATGTATTTTTTTAAGAAACCATTGATGTTTTCATCTTCAGAAGATGGTGGACTAATAAATAATCGTCACAAAACGCTCATATTAATTATACTTTAACTTTGTGAAATTGATGACATCATATCCGCCGTTTAATAAAAAAATAAATGAAAAAAAAGTAGTTAGCATGGTGTCCGAATAACTTTTAAGATTCAGGGCACAAGTGCTGTACTATATAGTTTTTAGTATTTAGGGGCTAGGGCAGGAATTCAGACATAACCTCACTGGTAACGCTTTCTTTTACAGTACAGTACTTACAATGTACTTAAGTGATATTTACATTGATTCAATGAGGTTCATTGTGTCTATAAAATTATATGCGTATTTAAATTATTTTTTTATCATAAAAAAAATAATTTAAATATGCGGTATTTACATTGTACTTATAGTGTAACTACTGGGTATTTTAGCACTAGAACGTCCAGGATTTTTCACTCCCCCTGCAGCGTCCAGAGCACAGCCAAATGGCTGGGTGGCGCAAAATTCAACAGCCTACAATAAGCCACCTTTCATTTGTAATTGCAGCACTTACTACTTGATCATCTGGATGAAGACATTATAATGTCCTAGCTAACCACATTCTTTGCTCAGATCAGGGTGGGTGAGGTTTTCTGCTTCAAAAGAGCCTCCAAGCTCTGACAAACTTTGACTCCCAGTGTGTCAACTGAAAAACAAAGATGCCTAAATTTTACAACACTGAGCAGACATTTAAAATGATCCTGGAGATAACTTGGAGGGAGAAGAGAGATTCCTTCAGCTGGACTCAGACTAATATTTCTTCTGATACGATTTCATAAACATCTTGTTCTTATTTGCTGATTCTAGCAGTTGTCTATCCATTCATTTTCTGTGCCTGCTCATCCTGGTCAGGATCACAGGGGTCTGCTGGAGCACATCCCAGCTAGTCACAGGCAACTGCGGATGGGTCACCAGTCCATTGCAGGGCCACATAGATAAATAACAGGCACACTTACATACACACCTAGGAGAAATTTAGTGTTGTTTAATTTAACCACATGTTTCTTGGACGTGGGGGGCAAAGAAGGCCTATTTGACATGTGTTGGAATTAATAGTTTCAACTAAAATTTTACTAAAAACAATACAATATAAAAACACAAGTGAAACAACATATATCTTTACATTGCTCAGATCTCAGACATCAGATCACAGATGAGGAGATTTCACTGCCATCAGAAAAGAGAGGACGACAGAGAGGAGACACACTGTGCCAACAGAAAAGGTAAAAGATGGCACGATGTGGCATTCAGAAAAGGTTGGGAGGCCTCTCCATCACAGCCCAGTTGAAGGTCACACTGCTGAGGAAGAGCCAACTGCTTTGTTCAGAAGTACGGTGTCGACTTGCTTACAGCGTTTCATGTGTTTCCTCACTCTGGACATGGTTCGGACTATTCGGGACTGTACTGTTCTACGTGGACGTCAGATAGGAGACGACAGCTGGTTCATGGCCCTCCCTGATCTAATGGGTTTCATTGCCATCCTCCTTGTGAGGGGGGGATAAAACTTCCATCCATGCAAAACCCAAGATGGTCGGCGAAAATGGGAAATCCACTGATCTCCAAAATTGTTGTCAGCTTCAAAGACATCATGTGGCATTTACGCTTTGATGACAAGGGCACGCGAATGGGACAAGTTGGGATGGACAGGTTTCCTGCAATCTCCAATGTTTGGGGTTCTTTCAACCCAGGCAAGATTAGCCGGGAGCTTCCAGAATCAGTAAAAAAACCTCGCACAGGCACATGCGAGAGCTGAGAAGCCGAAAAAGGAATACCGTGTTTGATGACAAGCTCCCATACCTGGCAATGGGAAAAGGGAAATGTGCTAGGTGAATAGTCAGTACAAGAACAATCATGCCAGAATGTGCTTTGTTGATTGCTACAAGTATGCTATACCTGTGGCAAATGCAGAAAGGAGATTGTGTGGCAGTGCCAAGTATGTGCAGACAAGTAGTGGGTTGAAGATATCACTTTGAGCACATGATGTCTTTGCTTGAACATTTTAGTATTATGTCTGTAAAGAAGTGTCTCTTGTGCATGAACGATAAATCTCTGCCAAAAAAGAAATACCAAACTGTGGTGACCTGTGGTGTACCATCAAAAAAGTGAAGTTGTCTGCCATTAAATGAGGATATTAATTGATTTCAAGTGTTGCAGTCAAAACAATAAAGACTTCAAATAGATTTATCAAACTCATTACAGAAATATACTTTGTATTTCATCAGTCTTTATGGTTTTATGCTCATTTGAGCTTGTATTGTGATTTTTCTTGTAATTACAAGCCCTGAAGAAGTCTTGCACCGTTACTCTGCCAAATGAATTTCGACGGACAAAAAGCACAATTCAACATGTCACCAGTGTGATATAGACAACAATACAATAGATTTGACTGCAACTATTGCAGAAATGACTTTGGCTGAAAAAGGTGAGGATCTGGGGCCATTTCCTGTTTTCACGATGGGTGACAGACTCATGACCTATGCAAAGGAGAGCAAATCATTCCTGGAACAACACAAAACTCTGGAAAAAAAAATAAATATGAAAATCATCTGTTCTTTGGAATGCTCCTTTTTACTGTTTTATACTTAAAACAAATTTTATTGTACAAGTGTATCATAGTAAAGTTTGTTGTTTTTACTGCTGTCTTGTTTCTCTGTTTTTACAATGCAGTACACTGTACGGGAAGGTAACACGTGAACATATCCAGCATTTACCACTGAAAGTACCAAGTAATAGAGTGGAAATAGGGCTGAATTTCTTTTACAGTCCAGTTTCATTGTACTTAAGGTGTAGTTTCTGTGGTAAATTCATGGTAAATACCATAAAAATACAACGAGTGCAGACCTAAAGGTCAAGGTACTTTATTTTTTACTTACCTTGTGGTAAGTACCACACAAGACACCTTTCCACAACATGTAAATACCCAGTAAGTATATTATAAATACCCAGTACATACCACATAAGTATGAACCAAAGAACATAAATACACAGCAAGTACTAAATTTCCCTTCCCTAAGTACATAAAAAAGTACCCAGTAAGTGCCATTAAAAAGTACCATGTAAACACCCTGTAAGTACCCAGTAGTTACACTATTAGTACCATGTAAATACCACTTAAGTACACTGTAAGTACTGTACTGTAAAAGAAAGCGTTACCGGCTTACTGTACAAAAGACAAATCTGCACGAGCAGTTTTGTCTTTCTATAATGTCATTCAAAGCACAAAGACAAACGTCTCCACTTCCCTCCAAACCACTAGATTTTTCTGTTATTTACACAACACATACTAGAAATCAGGGTTGAAGTTTTTCTGCAGGGGGATAAACAGTTGCTGCTGCAAAAACAGGTTTTGCTGTTTTCTCTCTTCTTCATGCTCACCACTGTCATCCTCTGCACCAGCTGGAATCTCTAAACCTGTCCTAACAACATGGCTCTCCAGGAGGGACTTCTTCAAGCTCTCCCTCAGGGATGCCAGGCTAGACTTCTCAGTATGAGACCTGCCAACAGCACATCTGTCTTCAAATTTTAGAAGAAGTTTGTAGACCTCACGGTGTGCTGGAAGTCCATTTACCCTTACTCAAGCAAAGTTTGTACGATCACGAAGAAAGTTAGAAGGACAAGTATCTCTAAAAACCGGCACAGACTCTAGGCTTGCTGTCGACATCCGTTAGTGTCTCCCTCAGCCTAGGAAAAGTCATCAATGAGCAGAGGAACAAGAGTTCTGGCATTGTTGAAAAACATTAAAGTGCTTTGCAGCAGAATGGCTGAACAGGAAAAATACATCCCACCTTCTTTTGGTTTGCTTCTACAAACTCCACTCTTGCAGAGCGTGGAAAGGAGCTTAACGAAACCGTCAGAAAAAATCAACCACTTACAAACGCTGCTCATATGGGGGCAGTGTCACAAAAACAGATGAAACTTTGCCTCCTTACGGCACTGTGTTTCCATTTAATCATTCAGCTGCACACATTCACACTTATGAGGCCCCTTTTTTGGACTGTGGAAGGAAACCAGAGTGTGTGGAGAAAACCCTCACATGGATGAGGAAAACACACAGAAAGGTCCCAGCTGGGATTTGAACCATCCATTGAGGCGGACAAGCCAAGCACAACACAAGACAAGGGATTTAACTTGTCTGGAATTTTAAACCCACACACTGCTGCTGTATTTTCTGCAGCCCTCCAGGGAAGGGCTTTTACAGATAAAGAATCACTTTTTGGGAGACCTGTTTAATGTGAGCATTAAAAAACAGATCCTGGTCAAAGATGCTGAGGCCAAGCTTATGGCATCAAAAAGGGATTCAGTTGCTGTTATTATTTTCTCTAAGGCCAAATTCCACAACTTTCACAGCTATCCTTTTTTGAGAATTCAGTCTTAATAGTGTGCTTTACTGTGTGAAAAGCCATTCTGAGTGTATAAGGAGCATCATAGGAGCAGAGCCAGTGTCAGTAGGAATCAGGTTGATTATGACTTTAATCAATGCAGTTTCTGTTCTGTGCTCCACATCAGTCTGAAACTTCTCAAACGGTTTCTCTGGAAGTAAGAAAGAAGATGGTTAAAGTCCAAAATTTCAGAACCTTTGAAAATGAAAACTTGGATCTGTGGCAAACAGTCTGAAAAAGATTTGACCTGAAGAACACGTTTAGGTACAGCAAGTTCTTTAAATTATGAAATTGATCCAATTTTAGGCGGTAGAATGTATTTTAATACTTAGGGAGGAACTGAGCTCCACATAAAATGTTATTCCTGCCATCAGTTGAATCAATGCTAAAGAAATAACTGAAGTAAGAGCTATAAAAATGTATGAATTGCTCAAATACACCGAGAATAGTTTGTGATGACCTCTTTTTCTTTGGTAGCCTTTTCGTGTTGCCTTTAGTTGCATTGTACTGGGGAGTCAACCTACTTTTCTCTAACGCTCTGTAAGAGAGTAAATGCTGTTGGGCTGAAGAGATTTTAGCTGAATGACTTATTTGTAAGTGAAACATCCTATGAACAACATCTATTCAGAAACAGAACAAGATGAAAGCTGTTGAGTTTGTTGAAACTATGTTCTGAGAGGGACAATTGGGGCAGCCTCCTGAAATCGAAAGCTTTGCTCCTAACCAGAAAGGAAAATTTTCAGTGTCTAGGCCTGACAGGAAACAGCGGGGTCAAGGATGTGCGAAAGAGTAAATGAGTAAACTGTGTTGCTGTTTTGGGTAATCAATGGTCCTTGGGTAGCACATGACCCCCATAAAAAAATTAAATCCGCTCCAAGTTGCTTTAACCATGAAGAACCCAAGAACAGTTTTCTTCTGGGCTTTCACAGAAAATGTGTTTTTTGCTTGTTCATTTTGGGAAACAGGAGTAAACAACAACCAAAAACTGACTGCTAGATGAATATTTGATTTTATTAAAATTCTTGTTTTTAGGTTAATGTCACTGGCAGGCACTGCTCCTCTTACTTCTCGAGTGTCATGGTTTGGATGTATTTGCCTTATTTTTTGCTTCCTTTTGCTTCTGTCATGTTTGAGTTCTGTTTCCTGTTTTATTTTGGAAGGTATCCTGTTTTGTCATGCTTTTGAGTTTTGACTTCCCTGGTCCCCATCTCTCCTGATCGTTGTCACCTGTGTCTTGTCAGTCCTTGTAAGTCTTGTCTCTGCCTTCGTCTTGTGTTGGTCCATTACCCTCTCTTCTCTGGCTGTCATGTCCCTGACTGTCTTCTGCCATGTTTTCATGTTTAGGCCACAGTAAGTTTAGTTTTGTTTCCCTGCCCTGCAGCACATTTTGTTATGTTAATAAACCCCTTGCCCTGGAACCGTGTAACTCCCGTCTCTGCATTTAAGGTCCTTTTGGGGCGGACAACTTGACCGACCCTGATGACTGGCCCGACCTGCCCGACCTCGACACCTGGCCCGACCCGCCGGAGCTCGATGACTGGCCGAACCCTGACTTTGCCATGCCGGTCCAAGACTTCATGCCTGACCCATCAGCTAACTACTGGCCTTACCCGCCAGCCGATTGCTGGCCTGACCCGCCAGCTGACGGTTGGCTTGACCCGCCTGCCCTCTTAAAGGCAGACTTTACCGACCCCAATTACTGGCCCGACACACTGCCACCCGGGGACTGGCCCAACCTGCCGGTGCACCCTGACCTTGCCACGCCTTCACCAGACTTCATCAATGACCCGCCCGCCCTATGGACTGACGACTCAACCGACCCCGACGACTGGCCCAACCCGCCGGCGCCAAACTGCTGGTCTATAGCGGGGTCTCTTCCCTGGCTGTCATGTCCCTGACTGTCTTCTGCCATGTTTTCATGTTTAGACCACAGTAAGTTTAGTTTTGTTTCCCTGCTCTGCAGCGCTTTTTGTTAAGTTAACCCTTTTGATATCTTAGATGACCCCCCCTTACATTGACGTGTCCTCCCTACCATGACAAAGGTGGATAAAGGTGGAAAGATTTCATGTAATCCATGGACACCAGTGAAGATCACAAATCATTAAAGAAAAATTTTGATTTTCCTTTGGGTGGCAAAACCTCTTATGAGATGAGAACCACTAACGTTTATGATGTGAATAAGTTTTGGGTAATTTACATGTGCACCCCTTTCCCCAACCTGTGCCCATATCTGGCCCCCCTAAAAAAATTCTAGACCTGCTATTACCTGAAAGGAATACAGCAGGTTAAAAGAAAGGATGGAAGTTCATGAAGAAAACTGTTGGATCGATCAACCGTGTATTCTACCTGCTGTCACTGAAAATGTCTCATGCCCAAAGTTGAGTCCCTGATTAGCTGAAGCCGTGACCTCGCCAGGGTTCTGAATTTTTAACTCGAGCTCCGAACTCCGTGTTTCCCAGAGACAGCCCACAAACCTTACTGATCAAAAGGAGATTTTTGTAGAGGAGTGGGCCAAAAAAAAACTGCCAGCAGTGTATGCAAACCTGGTGACAAACTGTGGGAAACATTTGAGTCACAAACAAAAGCTACTGTCCCAAATATTAACAAGGATTTTCTCTGGTGTTCTAATAGTGGTGGACAAAATTGTTGGTACCTCTCAGTTAAAGAAAGAAAGTCCACAATGCTCACTGAAATGACTTGAAACGTTTAAAAGTAACAATGAATTAAAATTTATTAAAAATTAAATAATCAAACTCAGCCATTACTTTTGAGTTGTTGATTAACAGAATTATTTAAAAAACAAACTAATGAAATGGGGCTGGACAAAAATGATGGTACCTCCATAAAAGACTGAGAACTAATTGCCCCAGGGGGTCATGATGAACTCAGGTATGTCCTTTAATTGACATCACAGCTGTTTTCGAACCCATAATCAGTCAGTCTGCCTATTTAACCCTTGTGCTATCTTAGATGACCCACCCTTACTTTGACGTGTTCTCCCTACCATGACAAAGGTGGACAAAGGTGGAAAGATTTCATGTAATCCATGGACACCAGTGAAGATCACAAATCATTGGAGAAAAAAGGTTCAGAGCTCTGTCTAGTGGGTCTAGATGACCCCACTCCCAACGTTAAAGTGCTTAAGATAGCACAAGGGGTTACAGTGAGACAAATAGTCACGTTGTGTTTGGTGAAAAGGTGTGCACTACACTGAACATGGACAGCAGAAAGCCAAGGAGAGAATTGTCCCAGGACAGAAATTCCAGACTAATATCGTAAAGGTAAAGGCTATAAAACCATCTCTAAGCAGCTTGAAGTTCCTGTGACCACAGTGACACATATTATTCAGAGGTTTAAAACTCACTGGACAGTAGCCAACCTCCATGGACGTGGCCGGAAGAGGAACATTGATGACAAATTGAGGAGACGGATAGTTGGAACTGTATATAAAGAGCCCAGAACATCCTCCAAAGACATTAAAGGTGAACTCCTAGATCAAGGTACATCAGTGTCAGATCGCACCATTCGTCGTTGTTTGAGCCAGAGTGGACTTCATGGGAGACGACCAAGGAGGACACCACTGTTGAAAGGAAATCATCAAAAAGCCTGGAATTTGCAAAAATGCATGTTGACAAGCCACAAAGCTTCTGGGAAAATGTCCTTTGGACAGATGAGACCAAACTGGAGCTTTTTGGTGAGACACATCAGCTCTATGTTGGTAGACTCAAAAAGGAAGCATCCAACCAAAAGAACACTGTCCCTACTGTGAAACATGGAGGAGGCTCAGTTCTGTTTTGGGGCTGCTTTGCTGCATCTGCCACAGGGTGTCTTGAAGTTGTACAAGGTAAAATGAAATCGCCAGATTATCAAGGCGTTCTGGGTAGAAATGTGCTGCCTAGTGTCAGAAAGCTTGGTCTCAGTCGCAGGTCATGGGTCTTCCAACAGGACAACCATCCAAAACAGACAGCCACAAACCCCAAGAATGGCTGAGAGAAAAGCATTGGACTATGGAAGGAGCAGAAACATGCCATTTGGAGAAGACACCTGTCAAACCTGAGACATCTGGAGCAGTTTGCTCATGAGGAGGGGGCCAAAATACCTGTGGACAGGTGCAGAAGGCTCATTGACAAATGCAGAAACAGTTTAATTGCAGTGATTGCCTCAAAAGGTTGAGCAACAAAATATTAAGTTATGGGTACCATCATTTTTGTCCAGCCCTATTTCATTAGTTTGTTTTTTAAATAATTCTGTTAATCAACAACTCAAAAGTAATGGCTGAGTTTGATTATTAAATTTTTAATACATTTTAATTCATTGTTACTTTTGAACGTTTCAAGTCATTTCAGTGAGCATTGTGGACTTTCTATCTTTAACTGAGGGGTACCAACATTTTTGTCCACCACTGTACTTACTGTATTTGCAGCAGTCGCATTCAAATCAATATTTTACAAATCATACAGTGGGATTTCCTCATTTTTAGATACCTCTCAATTGGATATGTACTAAGAGGAAAATGACAGACCCCTCCACAAATTCTGTAAGTGGGAGAACTTTAAAAATCACAGGGTGTTCAAATACGTCTTTGCCTTACTGTAATTGCAGATGATTTTGCTTGTTTGATGTTGTTGGATTCCATCAGGTTTCATTACATCTGTTTTATCTGACAATATGATGGCGGTTATTGACCTGAAAGCGTTATAGCTGTTCCTCAGCAACAGATGGGAGGAGAGCCAGCCTCTGATGCCCCAGACTCTTGAACAGATAAGACAGATGAGCTGAGAGTGCTGTCCAAATCTCTCACCTTCATCCTACCCACTGCATGTCACTGTATTCACACAGATGATGAACGGCCCCTGTCTGTGTTTGGATTAGATACGAATATAAGTACTTGCAGTGATTTATAAGCGTAGACGTTCCATATGTGTGACTTATAATGAGCTCTGAATGGAGCTGGTTGGGTTGTTAGCATTTCTTTGTGTGTTTAATGTGTCTCTATTTTTAGTCATAGCATCATATTGGAGAGAAAAAATTATATTACCAAACTACAAATACGTTTTGTCAAGGAGGCTGTACTAAAATGACAACCACCCTCTCTCGTTTCTTCTGATTACCCAAAAATTTTCAACTAAAAAATATAAACTAACCTAATTTATTTTTAAAGGTTGGCACAAGAATTCCTTAATCTAGATGGCAGCTTGATGCGTTGCTTTTTAAAAATCGTTGTGTGCTTGACCTTGACAGAAAAGCATGGTGTCCTATCGAGCGCATACCTGAAAGGCAGCAGCTGACCTAATTTTTCTTTTTGCAGTTCCTAATTTGGAGTTCTCACACCTCTTTTCGGACACATCATCTAAGATGAACTCTGGCATTGTTGTTGTCAGCTGTTGAATTATTTGTCAAAAATGTAAATGGTAGGTGCAGCAATGTCAGCAGAAAAGACCAATTTACGACTATTGTGGTTGAACAGGTTGTTTTTTAGAACAACGGATGGAGGCAGTAAGGAGCTTTGAACACAACACCACTGAAAAAGATTATGGGGACGTTAAATTGCCAATAACTTTTGAAAAGTTTTTTTTTAAATTCCTATTTGTAAGGAAAACGTACCTCGCCAGTCTATTGATACTGCTCTCATTAGTGCCCACATTATTGGAAGCAGCAGGAGGCTAAAACCTGAACATCTGCAGCAATAAATTGTGCTAGCTAAAAATATGGTTCCTTCTTGTGATCATGCACAGATGCAGATTATAAACCAGGACTCAGAGAGAGGAGAACATCTGTATATTCTTATAGCCTATCCTTTTTTCACCTTTACTGCAATGGTATCAACCTTCCCAACAGGAACATAACATGTGATATAGCTGCCCTCAAAAAAGCACGGATAAAATAAAAATGATGCTGTGTCTGACATCAGCCTTTGCCTTCAGGACAGTGAACTGGGCTGCTTTTGTGCCAACCTCCTCTCCTCTTCTTCGTCTTCAGCGGCTGGCACTTTCATCTCAGCTGTCAATGTGTTTTGACACTCCCTAAATATTTACTACTCCTTTTCGCATGATGGATATGGAGTCACTGGTGTCACTGTTGCTTCAAAGAATGGATGGTGTATTTTCAGTGGATGAAGGGGAATGGAAAGAAAGCTAAAGAACTGCCGAGAAACTGCTCAATAAGGGCAAGATGCAGAATCTCAACTCTCCTCATACAACATTTGTTTATTCTGTTTTCAGAAAATATCCATTCTGTGTATGTTTCTTTATTGATATAAAAAGTTTGCGCTTTATTCCATCAGTGAATAAAACAAAAATTGCATCTGGGGCTGGGATCACTCCTTCTCTGGCCCCGGGACGGGGAGGGTCAACCCTCTTGAGGCCCACGGTTGCTCCGGGTGATACCTTCCATGGCTGCGGGGTTGGGGGTAGGGCTGGCCCTCTCCTGGGGGCTGTCTGTGGAAGGTGGGGCACTATAGGTATGGGACGTTGGAGGTTTGACAGGTTAGAGTCTCCACTGAGGCAAACGGTGGGGGCCCTGACTGGTCCTGTCAGAGCCTGATCAGAGCTCTCACAGGGGCAGTGCTTGGGTGTGGGGGCCTGGGCTTGCCCCTCGGGCCAGCTATCGCTTGGCTCCACTCTCTGTTTGTGTGAGGTTGGGGTGTTAGTGTCGGGTCCCCACCTTTGCCAAATGGGGGGGGGGCTAAATTGCCACACCCAAAAAGATTTAGGACCAGGGAAAGGGCACCACACAGAAAACTCAAGAAGGTAAGAATAAAAACTTGCAACTGCAGCACTACAAAGCCAGAACTGTTAAACCAGAACATCTGAAACCCAACGTTTAAAAACATATAAAAATTGTCAAAGGGAAACCTCAAAAATATTGTTGAAAAGAAATAAAAAGAAATGGTCCATGAAACACAAACACAACACCCCCCCCCCCCCCCCAAAAAAAAACCAAAAACAACAACTCCAATACAAAAGCATGCAATTAAAAATCACAGAGAGGAACAGGTTTCACCTCACAACATTAGGACTGGGGGACTGGCTGTCCTTGCGAGGGGTTCCTTGGCCGACTGGGGCCCAACGCTCATGGAAGCTGCGGGACGGTTTTTTCACCAATCGGGGGTCAGTCTGCCAGGCGTCCCCTATCTACCCTCCTTCCTCTCACAACCGCTTATTAGGGCAATAAGGAGGGGGGCAACCTGCAATGCGCCTCTGGGGGGCCCTCTCCCATGATTGCCGCATGAAATCGGGCCCCTCCCCTCTGGGTTTGGATTACACCTAAGTAGACATGTAGAAGGCTTGGTGGTGGTGGTGGTGGGGGGGGGGGTGCTTGAACATCTGGGATCCCTGAGTTCTCTGGTGGGAACGTGAACAGAACGTGAACCGGGGATCACATTACATCTGAGTCAGGGGGTCTCTGCGGTCCGGGTTTTGGTTCTTGCCCTCGAGTGCTGCCCCCCTCCAATATTCCAAGTGTTGGTGAGCCTGGTCAGGTAATGTTTACTACGCTCTTCAAGGACTCCCACCTCTCTTAGGCGTCCTCCTCATGGATGGAGGTGGGCAACCCCGGCTTTACTCTCTCCCTGACCTCCCGCGGGGTGGGCAGGTTGCTGGAGGGTGGGGCGGGTCTCCCTTGGGGGGCCCTGACTCCTGCCTGGAACTCCTGGGTGATGGTGGGCTGCTCAACTGGGGATTGGAGGTGCTCTCCGGGGGTGGAGTCCCAGGCTGGACCCCCTGGCGGGGCGGAGGTCTAGGCTCCTGGCTGGGCTGGGGCCTGCACCGTGCTCCTGTGCATCACTGCTCTTTGGCGGTGGGGAACGTGGGGCGGTCCTGCTAGTCCTGGTCTGGGTGTCTGGCTGGACTGCCCAGCGGGTGGATTCCCTCTATCTGCTACACCATCCTGGTGTCAGGGGCTCCGCTTAGGCGGTGGTCCTGGTGTGGGGACGGCCGGGCACTCACCCTCTTTTTGCTTTCCATCAGTCACCTCAGCAAAACATAAAGACCCACCTGAGTACAGGCGTTAGTTCACCTTCATTGTGACTAAATTGTCATGGCAAGCTATGAAGGAAAACACAGGTGAGTAGATGGTAAGTAATAGTTTTAATATTATTCTGATTTGCTTGAGACCTTGACGTGGCTGGAGGTTGAGATCTTGACGTGGCTGAAGGCTGGAGAGCGACAGGTGACGTTGCTGGAGGTCTGAGTTGGCTCATGGAGGGTTCTTTGATTTCCGTGAGATCCTTCGACACAGGTAAACAGGAGGCTGAGGTGTCCACTCGTGGCATGAATATCCTGAACGCGAAGTATAAAGACGTTAGTAGGGAACTTGAACACATGGGCTAGAAAATACATGAGACCAGACTATGCACAATCCGGGGTCATCGAACTGGCGATGAATACTGGTTCAGGATCTCCTTTTAAAGATCTGGAAGGTGATGAGGTGAGTGGACACAGCTGAGATGAATCAGGAACCAAGCAGAGAGGGGAGGGGGGAGGAGAGCTGCCAGAGGCACCATGACATAAATACCAGTTATACCACGGTTGTGTCATTTCATTTTACTTTATTTATCCGTCACACCTTAAACGTTGGTTGCAGCTAAAGTCAGCATCCACTTTGATGTCTTCATCTTCAAAAAGTCTAAGTTTAAACCAACCAAACAAACATTTTAATTAAATTAAGCAATTTTAATTAAATTCAAATTAAATATTTAAAGGAAGATTCATTTAAAAAACGTTGCCGACCTGCTGAAGATGTTTCTGATCTGAGAAAACGTAAAAGGCAGATAAAGGGTGAATTAGGCGGATGCTGTAAGAAATAGTAAAAGAAAATGTTACTGTGATGATAACAATAATAAATACACAATGATCAGGATTCATGTAAAAACAAAATATGAAAAGTCTTTATGCCATGAAAGATGATCTGAGTCTGGGTTGAACAGGGCTGGACCCAGAAGCAGGACAGAGACGGGAGATGAATGAGTTAAAAGGGTTTTATTTAGTCCCCAGTGGTGTTGGAGGGTTCTGGCGTGGATGGCTCTTGGCTTGGACGGATGACTGAAGAAGAGATGAGTTTGACTTGATGTTCCGATGAACTGTGATGGGTGACCAAGGGTGAAGGTAGAGCTGGTGGTGTCATGGTGCTTCTGTCAGACTCGTCCCCCTCCTCAGTCCTCACCTGACGCAACCAGCTGTTCCCTCTCAACTCATCAACCTGCAACCTTATAAGGAGATCCTGGATCAGTATTCGATGCCAGTTCGTTATACTCATACGGTGCTTAGTCTGGCCACTTGTAGTCTTGGCTCATGACTGTTTTGCCTCTTGTAAATACCTTGTCCTTGTGCCCAATCTCAGGAATCCATTCCCACGAGAAGCTCACCTGGTTGCTGTCCGCCATCCGCACTCCTCGCTTAGCAGCGTCTCTGGCTGCGTCTCGGAAATCACGGTTGCTGCCGCCAAGCCCCTCCAGCCTCATCCTCTGGCCGCCGCAAGAGTCCTGGGATTCATCTCCATCCATTATTCCACTCTCGGCTGTGAAATTAAAACTCTTTTGCACCTACCTCGCTGCCTGCCGAGTCTCCATCCTGGTTTCAGCATTTGGGTCTGTTAAGCCTTGCAAGATCATGACAGAACGAACTGGCCATATTCCCGACCCAGCTGACCCGGAAGGGCTCCGCCTTTCCATCTCGCAACAAGGTATGATCCTTAACTGTCAAGCGGACGCTCTCGACCAGATGTCCTCCGCTCAACAGGAATTATTCTGTTGCCTGGACAGTATTACACAGACTTTAGTTGAACTAACTGGTCAAGCCTCGAACCCCACAGCCTCAGTTTCGCCTCCTGCTTCCGGCAACATTCCGGCCGTCACTTCCTCTTCGTCAGATGAAAACATCTGCCTTCAACCCAAGCAGTTTCACGGAGATGTTGAAGCCTGCATCGGCTTTTTGCCTTAATGCCAACTCCTTTTCCAACAGGCACCCAGGTACTACCGTTCTGACCAAAGCAAAATCTCTGTCATTGTTAATTCTCCGCAATAAGGCCCTCCAGTGGGCCCAGGCCTTTTTAGCCACTCACCCCATCACTCATGTCCCTTTTGACTGGTTCATCAGAGAATTCCGCCTCATGTTCGACCAGCCACGAAAGCAGGAAGAAGCCACCCGGCGGTTACTCAGCCTGAAGCAGCGTAACCGTTCGGTAAGTGATCACATCATAGACTTTCACATTTTGGCGGTAGAGGCCGGCTGGCCCGACGCAGCCCTCAAGGGGATTTTTTAACAATCTCTGAATGAAAAGATCAAGGATCATCTATGTACTCAGCCAGAAGCTAATCATTTTGAGGAGCTTGTGTCTGCAGCTCTTCGATCACACATCGGGCTCCGTGAACGCCAGACAGAACGAAACCTTGCTCCACACAAACATCCTCCTGACGTTCCTCCTCGTTTCCCCATCCTGTGACACCGAGCCCCGACGTCACTAGCTCTTTCTCTGGCGAACCCATGACAGTAGGTCACTCTAAACTTACCCCCAGGGAAAGACAAAAGCGCCGTACTGAGGGTCTTTGTTTTTATTGTGGGGATGCCAGTCACATCGTTTCTGTTAACGTATTCACATTGTTTTGCTCTCAGTTGTGATAATCAGTCATAAGTGATGAGTGCCGATGAGTGGCTCTCTTATGATCACGTGACCTGTAAGAGGAAGCAGTTGAATAAATAAAGTTGTGTGAAAAGTTGGAGTTCAACTAACGTGGAAAAGTCTCTTTATTTTTCCAAAGCGTGAAAACAACTCTGCTAACAGTTTCGCAATGCCCGAACTGTTTAAACTCCCTCGCCCCTCGCTAAACGACAGGTCATGAGGGGACCTTTCTGTGAGAACTTCTAATCCCTTTCTCTTCGTTCCTGTCAAAATCTCTAATCATAGCCTCATCCACGAGCTCAGCGCTCTTATTGATTCTGGTGCAGAACACAGCCTTATTGACTCTAGTCTCGTCCGTCCACTCAAGTTACCAGTCGAATTGTTTGATATCCCGATTAAGGCCGCTGGGTTAGGAGGTAAACAATTATCTAGAATCACTCTTTGCACCGAGCCTATCTTGTTACTCACCTCTGGTAACCATTGCGAATATGATCAGTTTTTTGGTACTGACTCCCCCCAGACCCCGGTTATTTTGGGGTTCTCTTGGCTGCACTTACTAAGATCCAAGCTGTTTCTGAATGGGAGGTTCCGGAATCTCGCAAGGAACTGCAGCAGTTTTTGGGCTTCGCGAACTTTTACAGAAGATTCATCTGGAACTATAGCAGCATCAAAGTCCCCCTCATTTAACTTACTTCTGTCAAGACACCCTATGCCTGGAACCCTGCCGCAGATTCTGCCTTTAAAAAACTTAAATAACTGTTTGTTTCAGCAAACAATTCATCATCGAGGTGGATGCTTCTGACTCCGGGGTTGGAGCTGTTTTATCCCAGCGTGAAACGTCCTCCGGGAAACTCAAACCACGTGCTTTCTTCTCCAGGAAACTCAGTCCAGCAGAACAGAACTATGATGTCGACAACAGGGAATTATTGGCCATCAAGCTTGCCCTAGAGGAATGGCGCCACTGGCTGGAGGGGGCAGAACAACAGTTTATTATGTGGACCGACCATAAAAATCTGGCCTATTTACGCCCTGCCAAACGGTTGAACTCTAGACAAGCCTGCTGGTGTCTGTTTTTTTCGACAGGTTTCAATTCACCATCACCTATCGCCCAGGAAGCAAGAACGGCAAACCTGATGCCCTCTCCCAGAAATAAAACACCACAGACGTTACCTTGTCTCCTTCCATCATTCCTGATTCATGTTTTGTGGGCAATCTCACGTGGGATGTTAAGACCAAAGTGCAACAGGCTCTTTGGTCTTAATGTTACATGCCCTCCTGGAACTCTATTTGTTTCCAACCATCTCAGGTCCAACGTCATCACCTGGGGGCATACTTCTAAAATTGCCTGCCACGGAGGGGTCCACCGTACCCTACATCTACTAAAGCAACGGTTCTTTTGGCCCTCCATGGACAGAGACATACACAAATACATCGCGGCCTGTACCACCTGTGCCAGAGCTAAGACCTCCAACTCTCCGCCTGTTGGTCACCTGCTCCCACTTCCCACTTCCAGCCGGCCATGGTCACATATTGCCGTTGACTTCATCATTGGACTGCCACCATCACGGGGTTTCACGGTTATCTTCACCATCATTGACCGCTTTTCCAAAGCTGTTCAATTAATTCCTCTCGTCCAGCTGCCCAAAGCCACTGAGACGGCACACGTCCTCATCAGCCAGGTTTTCCACCACCATGGGATCCCTTCCAATATAGTGTCAGACCACGGACCACAGTTCGTGCCCAGGTCTGGAAGGCCTTCTGTTTTTACTGATGATCATTCTTCCATTTCTAAAACAACAATTCTCATCATTCAAGATATAAGACATGTATCTAAATGTATATTTATCAGTTTCAAGCTCTTTAAACATCTGCTAACACAAGTTTTAAGCATAGAAAGATAATCTGCTGAATGTCAGAAACCTGTCTTCACTAAAACATTAGAGAGACTGTTAAATGTTTAAATGTTTAGATTTACATTTATGTTACTGAAACTATTTGCTCTATGGCTTATGGATAAATTATCTGCAGTTGCACAGGTGGACCATCAGAAGAAAAAGTCAAGTCTGGACCAAAAAGCCCAGTGGGCATATGCCCTAAAAAACCTCAGATCCTCTGTGCTGTTTTTAATCTTTCCTGCTGCTCTCCTCACCCTCTTTACCTGTCTAATTTTAATCCGTTTGTAATACATGTACAGAGGTAGGAATTGCAAAAATGAGCATTACTGCTTTTCCAAAAATATACTTTATTACACACATTTTGTAAACGGCGTGCATTTATGACCTGACACTTCTATCCAGGACAGAGGTACTCATGACACAGAACATACAGCATAACAATTATTGACATGCTTTTTGTTTGTACAAGAAACCAGTGAAGTGTTTTACTACTCCGCTTGGGAAGCAGCGAAATGAGTCAGTCCTCCCTGCCCTTGTTAGCATGCAGCCCAGTCCTTAACTCTTCCACCAAGTAGTCAGACTGGCAGGTATGTTTGATTTCTCCGTTGTCTGGTCTTGAAGGTGAAGTTGCTACACATCCGTGGTTTTAGCCGCTGTCCATGGCTCTGACGGAGTCTGTGTGAGCAGCTCAGAGGCAGGAAAAACTCATCGGTAACAACAATATGTGCTGATTTAGAATATGAACAGCATACATTTCAAGGTACAACACTTGATCATCTAAAATTGTGTACATTTATGTTACTATGCAGCACATTTTGAGGACATACTGCATGTACTATTGTGGATCTCTTATCAGGCTTTTACCTAATCATCAAACTTTTGCTTAGACACTGCTAACAGTAACAACAACATTGACTTTAGTTAACAATTTCTACTAAAAATGAATTAAATGAGAGTTCACGGACTTTGTTTCTCTTGTTGGTAGTGTTTAGTTAGAAATATCACTGCATATGTCAACACCTAACAACAAACTATGACACCAACAGTGAATCGGGATGAGCTTAGCATACATACTGAATACATTTTTAGGTGGCTGTCTTTTTTGAAAATTTCTATAAATCTTTTAATTTATAAAAAACATAAAATATATTTAGTGTAGCCCTGCAACGGACCGCCGTCCTATCCAGGGTGTGCCTACCCTTTGTTCATCAGTAACTGGAATAGTCTCCAGTAACCCCGTGGCTTAAACTGCTTCAGAAAATGAATTGATGACTGACTAAAAGACATTCAGTGACAGAATAGTTGTTTCCACATGTTTTCGATTTAGCCCGATCAAGCAGTTTTTGAGAAGAAGGCAAGTTACCTGTGCGATATCAGATCCATCCATTATTAAGCAAGTGAGAAGCTACAGCAAATGGACAATCGCTACTTTCAAGCTCAGTACTCTAGTGGAAGAGTGTCCACCCTGAGACTCTGATGTTGTGGGTTCAAATCCATTGTTCAGCATACAAAAGAGTAAAATTGGAACCCAGTACCACCCTGCTTAATGCTCAATAAACTGGAGGTGGTGGTGGTGGGGGGGTGTTGATCCACTAAACGGTCCCAATGCAGCTGTCACCACCCCCCCCCCAACCCCCAACACAACATCCACCACCACCCCAGGAACTGGTTCAATGCAGAGACTAGTATTACACACCAAGTTCAGGCAAGTCGTTAACTTTAAAAACTAGCATACACATGTATTGGTATTGTAGTTGTAGAGGAGCGTGGCTCCAAGTTCAAAATGCCACGATTGGAGGCAGTTGATCTGTTTGAATTGACATTTGAAATAAAATCAGCTATGAAAACTAGCCTAAATAATTCCTACTGTTGTTACAAAGGTCAAACATGTGACCACATGTGGTGGTGGACATTTTCTTTGAGATGTACTTCAGCTCAGTATTGGGTTTTATTCTGCACACTCATAGACTGAGATAACCGACAACTCAGAAGCTCTTTTCATCAGAAATGGCCTGATAGTCTTACCCTTAACCCCTTCAGGCCATATGTCGCTAATTCACAACATACCATTAAATACAGGGCTCCACTTGTATTATCATTGCCTCAAACAGAAAAAACACTAAGGAATATTTTTTGTATAATAGAAAATAAGGTTAGGCATAAAGGGGGTAAATAAAAGAAGGAAACAGGAAATTATTACAGATGTTGAAGAGGGTTAAGGGAGAAACATCTATGGTTTGACAAATACACATAGAACTCTTGATCTTGTTGTTGTGCTTTAAAAATCAAATCCAGTGGTATTCAAATCCAGGCTACCTGCTGCTTATTACGGAGATCGCATGTGTTCCCCAAATGAACAATTGCAATGAAAAGGTTATTGGAAAAGGAGCAGGACAGCAGCTCCCCAGGCCAAGACGTAGACAGCCATAATTTAATTCTAACTGAGTCACTGTCCTGCTTGTCCTGCAATTTGCAACAGCACATACCGCCCTACTTCATCGCGTAATGCCATGGCCCAATGAGATAAAAAAAATGATTCTAGTTTTAAAGAGCAAGGATGAAGTTTGATAATCAATTCATTACTTAAAAAAGCTTCACTTTAATCAAACCATGTTTTGTTTGCTTTCAAAGTTAGGTGGGCACACACAGTGACACTCTGACTATGAGCTGTGATGCATCACAAAACACTGATGTTTCATTTTGAGAGAAAAATAAAAGGAAGTATCGTCGTCTTTTAACTATGTGTCTCAGTGGTCTCGAACGTGGTCTGCTGCTCAAATTGAGCTAATTATTTTTTTAAATTCACTCCTGATGTGGCATTTGTAGTTAAATTAGAAAGACATAAGATAGTTCCCTGTTTGATGTTCTAGGAATCAAAAGTTGTCCTACTTTGACCGCAACATGACACATTTCTGTTTTTTTCATTAATTGTTGTTGGAGTGTGCTATCCTAGGCACTTTACCATTGGGAGTTGGGTCATCTAGACCCACTAGACAGTGCTCTGAACCTTTTTTCTTCAATGATTTGTGATCTTCACTGGTGTCCATGGATTACATGAAATCTTTCCACCTTTATCCACCTTTGTCATGGTAGGGAGAACACGTCAATGCAAGGGTGGGGTCATAGGATAGCACAAGGGTTAAATAGTTTGTTTCAGCTGACAGAATTGCACACTTGGACTTGCTGAAAATACAAGTCTACCACAGTATTAGGTATAAACCACCAAAAGATCTCACACCAAATTAGATTGAGGACTGTGTGCATTTCCAAATGGTTTAAGTGCTGCATGTGACCTAGGACTGCATCGTGTCCAGTCCAAGGATGAGAGACCAGCCTTTAGAGTGTGCATTTAATCTGGGTAACATCATTTTAAAATTTGTGTTGCGTTACACAGATTACACCTGGTGGAAGTGTCAGTTTACCAAACTTGTTTGAATTCCACTGCATTGAAAACAGACACGGCACATAAAGAAATGTGTTCCACATGACAGTGTTTTGATTAATACCCAGTAACACTAAACAAACATGCACGACAAATTTCAAGTAAAAAGACATTTCAACAATCACTGCTATTGTAGCTTATGCCAAAGTGCTAATATTTGGGACATTATTCAGCTTAAATATTGCTAGTGAAGACTTGTGCATGTGATGGAAACACCCATTGCTTTTACACATGGCTCATTAACAAAGCCACTCTTGTGCTGTTGGTGTTTATTGTTGCGTTCTTTTATCGCCACAGTGACTTACTATAAAATCAGTATTAGGCTGAGATCTTTAAGTGTGTGTTGTGCGTGTGCATGTGTGCTGCTTGTTAAGCCTTCTGCTTGTTTCTGTGGATCCCCAGCTGCCACTTCATAAATATGTTTTCCAGGGCTGGAGGCAGCAGGAGAATGGTGCTTCTAAATCAACTTGACTAAAACCTGAATGCTTTGACCCACTCCAGTATGTGCAGGAAACAACACACTGAAAATTCTAAATTCAAAGACCGCCTTTGACGCGCAAAGATGAATGAGCCTGCTGCCAAAAACAATACTGAAACAGCATTGGGAAGCAATGCATTCTCTGCAGGCGCCATTATGGGCCTCAACGAAGAAGGCTAGGACGACATGAAAGGCTGGATCCATAGTGGTACTTGAAAATACCGGCTAGACCTAAACTAACTGATGTAATGGGTTGCAGTTTTTTGGCAGGTCTCCTTTTTCCCCCTACTGAGATTTAAGGGCAAACTCTGTCAAGCTGAATGGAGATAGAAGCCACCAAGCCATCATTGATGGGAGAAGAATATCAAAGAAATTCGCACACACCAGGAGAGAATATCCAGCAAAGAAATATTTACATGTTTCGCACCGGATAAACCTCTTCTGCCATTACAGCTCTTTTTCATCCAGAAACTAATCAAACATCTCTAGTCTCTACAACAAATAAGAAAAAGAAAACAACTTACATGAGCTTTTCTTTATGCTTAGGGGTTGTTAAACATCCAGTGCGATACTGGATGACATTAACATGAACCTTTGAGGAGAAACAACACTTAGAGATTTATTCTAGTCAACTTTATCCAACCCCTGACAACAGCCACATTGCTGCCCTAGCAACAACTTCATGATGCAGTCCTAAAACAGATCAAGGTTCTTATGACCAATGCTGTCTTGTGCCGGTTACTTGATTTTAACTTGACAGTATGGCATCTGTTTTGGCTCGGGATGAGTGTGACGTCATGTGTTTGTATGAGGTTTACAGCTACAGTGGACACACTTTGTTCTCTGGTATAGGAAGCTGTGCAAAGGAACCACAGTCAGTCTGGGAGTCATCAGATCTGGGTGACGTAGTGCCGCCCATGGGGATGCGGGCGGCGATGGCAGACATTTCCCCCGTGTGACTCTCAGCCGTAATTCCTGGTCGCTCTGAAGTCTGGTTTAAGTTGCTCTCTGGGATGGTTCCCATTCCGGTGAAATGCTGAATCAGACACTTCCTGAACTGGAGAAAAGAAGAGGGAACCAATTATAAATGTAGTTAATGTAAAAATGTTTGCAAAAATAAAAAGACACACCTTCCAGTTACTGTATCCATATAGCTGTAGGAGGATATGTAAAAAAATGGCCTTAGTAGATCAATTAATGTCTACATTTGTTTCATTAAAGGTCTTCATGCAGATTTTTTCTCCTCTAAATCAGTTGTGTGCAGCACAAGAAACAAATCAAAGTTAGAGTGGATTTTGCCTCTCTTGAATAAACAGACTACCACAGGGCTGGCCAACGTTGGTCCTGCAGAGCCTCAACCCTGCCTGTTTTCCAGTCCTTCCTGACCAACTTGCTGCTGATTGGCTGACTCAAGTAATTCCACATCCTGATTGACTAAACATACCTAATTTAGGTAGTCAGCTTCAAGCAGTCCAGAGAGAGCTGGAAAACAGGCAGGGTTGTGGCCCTTATAGAATAGGAATAATAATATTCAGGACTTGTCTTTTATTAACTTTAGCAGTCAGTCACTTTACATTCGAAGACTATTAGGCTACATGCTAACTAACTAGCCAATCATTTATCCTGTTGTATCCTGATGGTACGCCCTCCGTCATCTTGCTGCAAAAGTCGCTTCCTGCTGCTACCTCCGTGTCTCTGTGAGCATTCAATAGGGGTAAAAATAAAAGCAAGAATGGTCGATCTCTTATTGTCTCGATGTAAATCTGATAAATATGTTTTATATGGTCTTGTTGTTACACCTCGGTTACAGGGACAAGGTGATTGGCCAATGATTGGCTGCAAAGCATGTTGGGAAACGTGATGTACTGCTATTGTTGTTATGCTACGAGCTGAAGGTAAGTGCATTAGGTGAAGCAGCCAGCTTAATATGATATTTTTCAGATTTACATCGAGACACATCCGTCCGATAGTCGAACCTCGGATTCAGGAACAACAGTGCGGTTTCCATCCTGGTCGTGGAACAGTGGAGCAGCTCTACACCCTATCTAGGGTGCTGGAGGGATTGTGGGAGTTCGCTCATCCAGTCCATATGTGTTTTGTGGATTTGGAGAAGGCGTTCGACCGCGTCCCCCGTGGCATCCTGTGGGGGGTGCTCTGGGAGTATGGGGTCCGGGGAGCCTTACTGAGGGCTATCTGGTCTCTGTATGACCGGAGTAGGAGCTTGGTTCACATAGCCGGCAGTAAGTCAGACCTGTTCCCAGTCCACTTTGGACTCCGGCAGGGCTGCCCTTTATCACCGGTTCTGTTCATAGTTTTTATGGACAGAATTTCTAGGCGCAGCCAGGGGCCGGAAGGGATCTGGTTTGGGGACCACAGGATTTCCTCTCTGCTTTTTGCAGATGATGTTGTCCTGTTGGCTTCATCGAACAGGGACCTCCAGCGTGCATTGGGGCGTGTGAAGCTGCTGGGATGAGGGTCAGCAACGCTAAATCTGAGGCCATGGTCCTTGACCGGAGTAAGGTAGTTTGCCATCTCTCGGTGGGTGGAGTGTCCTTGCCCCAGGTGGAGGAGTTTAAATACCTTGGGGTTTTGTTCACGAGTGAGGGAAGATCGGAGCGTGAGATTGACAGGCGGATCGGAATGGCGTCCGTAGTTATGCGGTCGCTCTATTGGTCCGTCGTGGTGAAGAGAGAGCTGAGCCGAAAAGCAAAGCTCTCAATTTACCGGTCAATCTACGTTCCAGTACTCACCTATGGTCATGAGCTATGGGTCATGACCGAAAGAACGAGGTCCCGAATACAAGCGGCTGAAATGAGCTTCCTCCGTAGGGTGGCTGGGCCCTCCCTTAGAGATAGGGTGAGAAGCTCGGTCACCTGCGGGGAGCTCGGAGTAGAACCGCTTCTCCTCCACATCGAAAGGAGCCAGCTCAGGTGGCTCGGGCATCTAGTCCGGATGCCCCCTGGACGCCTCCCTGGAGAGGTCTTCCGGGCATGTCCTACTGGGCGGAGGCCCCGGGGAAGATCCAGGACACGCTGGAGAGACTACGTCTCTCGGCTGGCCTGGGAACGCCTCGGGGTCCCCCCAGAGGAGCTGGAGGAATTGGCCGGGGTGAGGGACGTCTGGGCATCTCTGCTCAGTCTGCTGCCCCCGCAACCCGGTCCCGGATAAGCGGAAGAAGATGGATGGATGGAGGGATGGACATCGAGACAATAACAGATCGACCATTCTTGCTTTTATTTTTACCCCTATTGAATGCTCACAGAGACACGGAAGTAGCGGCAGGAAGCGGCTTTTGCAGCAAGATGACGGAGGGCGTACCATCAGGATGATGTGAATAAACGTGAATACGATGGATGCTTTCTGCTTTTTAAAATAAATAAATCTGTTCTCTAAACATCCTCCGTGTCTTCAATGCAATGTAATGAGACACACACAGACAGAAATGTGAAGGTATCTGCTGTAAATCTAACGTAAATTAATAACAGGATAAATGACTGACTGCTAAAGTTAATAAAAGACAAGCCCTGAATATTATTATTCCTATTCGACCCCAAACTATAATATCAGCTGTCTGTCTGTCAACCGACCAGCCAGTTGTCCAAATGCCGGCATACATCAGAGAGCTCTGCGGTGGAGCTAGTAGTAGCCTAGCAGGAGCTATCGTATGACAAAGCAGCCTAGTTATCATAAATCTTTTGATATTTTTATATATTACTTGAGACGGTAATAAAGGGATCATTTTTGTTTTTCATGTTCCTTTTTTGAACGCATGTGGGTCACAGAGACACAGAAGTTACCGCTGAAAGCGGCTTTTGCCGGCGTACAGAGAGCATTTTCGCGTGAATTACTTATGACATGAATAATTATTGCGTTCGAACAGATTAATTATTGCGTTAGAACGGATTAATTATTGCGTTAGCACGAGTTAATCATTTCGAGGGAACGGAATAGTATTTTGAGGGAACGGAATAGTATTTCGTGCGAACGAGATAATAATCTGTGAGAACAAGATATATTTTAATATCTTTATGTCAGGACAAGGGCTCCGTACTATTGTATTAGATACAGTTTTGTCAGGTGTTAGATATAAAAGCAGTTATCTTCTTCAAATTAAAACTGTAGAAGAATAAAATTAACATTCTTGCAATTTACCAAATAAATGTATTCCATGCATTTATTTATTCAGGGAAGCAGTTTGAGATGGTTTTGACATGTTGAAAGGAGGGACAGTGATGATGTTAGTGAAAGGATGCTGAGGTTGGAGCTACCTGGACAAAATCCTACAGGAAGACCAAAGAGGAGGGACATGAAGGTTGGCAAGGACTTGAGGGTGGTTGGTGTGGGGGAGGAAAATGCAGAGGAAATGGTTACATGCAGGTGGATGATTCACTATTGCAACCTTGAAAGGGAGACACAGAAAGCTGAAACTTGTACTAGAAGTCATTTTAAATTTGAAGTGGAAAAACATAAATGAATCAATCAAACTTTACGCTGTGTCTTCTATTTATCTTTGGTAGTTGTCAGAACTCCTGTTGCGGCCTCTCTGCAGCCTAAGCAGAGATGTCCAGACTTCTCTCTCTACAAAATCTTTCTCCAGTTATGCAAAGGAAAAACGAAGCTGCTTCCAAACCAGCCAAGAGTCTCTCCAGTACATCTTGGGTCATGGTTAAGGCATCCTCCCAGTGTGATGTGCCCAAACTACCTCCTCAAAGAATCATCTCATAGACATCTGAGCAAGATACCCGAACCACCTCAACTTGCTTCTCTTACTGTGGAGGAGCAGCGGCTCTGTTTCAACCTTCTAACTCCATCTCCAAGAGGGTGCCCAGCCACACTGTACAGTAGATATAGCTAATTTCAGCCACTTGTACCAGGGATCTTACTGTTTTAGTCATGACCTAAAGTTCATCACCAACTGTTAGTCGAGGAAGATGTGTTGATAAATAAATCCAGAGTTCTGTCTTTTTGGCCAAGATCTTCATATAACTGATCAAAACAGAAACTGCAGTAATGCAGCTGTTTGCTGCTGCTATCTGCCAGTCCATCTCATGCTCCATCCTTTCCTTACTCTGGTACTAGGCCCAAGATACTTGAATGCCCCCACATGGGGCAGGAGCTCTTTACTGACCCAGAGAGGACAAAATCTCCTTCCTCCAATTAAGAGCCATGGCCTCCTTGGAGGACTAAATTCTAATTTCAGCTGCTTCATGTGTTCTGACATGGATAAAATGAAATATATCTCGTTCCCACAAATTAATATCTTGTTCCCACAAAATAATTAAGTTGTGCGAACGAAATAGTCTCTTGTTCCCACAAAATAATGTGTTCCCACAAATTAATTAATTTGTGCGAACGAAATAATTATTTACGTCATAAGTCCTTCATAAACACGGATTGCTGCTTCGCCTACCGAACTTAGCTCCTAGCTTCATAAACACAGATGTGAACAACAGTTGGATTTACAGCACATATTTTCATATTTCTGTCTGTGTGTCTCATTACATTGCACGGAAGACACAGATGATGTTTAGAAATCAGATTTATGTATTGTAAAAAGCACAAAACCATCGGTAATTACGTTTTCATGTCTGGGTTCATTCACATCCCGGTACGGTCTCCATCCTGCTGCAAAAGCCGCTTTTTGCCGCTACTTCCATGACATGGAAGTAGGAAGAGGGGGAAATAAAAACAAGAATGATCGATCTATAATTGTCTCGATGAAAATCTGAAAAATATCATAAGATTTTGGATGCCCAAACTTCCTGCTTCACCTACCGGACATAGCTCCTAGCTCCGCCGCAGACCTCTTTTGCTTGTCATGCTGGCATTCGGGCAGCTGGACAGCCGGCTGCGGTATGGGATATTGTAGTTTAGGAATAGGAATAATAATAACTAAGGACTTGTGTTTTATTAACATACTCATTAGCAGTCGCTTTACATCCGAAGGCCAGTAGGACACGCTACTTATAAACCTGAGACTTATGAGCATCTCTGAGTTTCCCTGAAAATGTAAAACAAAGAGTACCACTGTAGTTTTCCAGCCTGTATAGAGACTAATGAGCTGTGGATTGATTCTACTCTTGTTTTCATGGTTTTGTGTTTATGCTGAATAGCAGGGTTTCTTGTTTATTTATCACCAAGCCGTTTTCTGTTGACAGAGTATTGATTTTAAATAAGTGATGTCATTAACCATCTGTAGGCTAAATGTTTCAATGACTAAAATGTCAGGTTGAACCAGGAGAATGAAGTACTATTTGGTGTGCGCTTAAATGCAGGCTTGCAGAAAACTGGAAGAATTGTGATGAAATATTTTCAGCTCTTGTGCCACATTTGAGACATTGGGGGTTCTACGTGTGCGTCTCATACTTTTGAGACGCAGCAGTCTAAAAGTGAAAGGTGTTTGTGTCCTTTAATGTTGTTTATCCAAAGACCCTCCTCTTGTTTTTCTTTTATATTAAGTTCATCATATATACAACTTCTTGGTTTTTTACTTGTTTTTCTAGATTACCTTATATTTACATTTATTTTTTGCATATTTGTTTTTGAGAAAACTAAAATAAAGTGATTTTGAGCAATCTTTTTTTTATCATACCAATGGGTGTGACCAATGTGGTCACAAATCCACCTGCCACCGCAGAATGGGGAGGCATCAGCAGAATCTTCAAGATCAGCTGCAGCTAACCATTTTTTTGAAAATCTTTGGCGTGATCATGAATGCAGATGACGACAGTCTGGCAGTTGTCAGTCAGGCAAGGATGACGTCATCACGAAATCAAGCGACAGCTGGGTGGCCACAGAGAGGGCACAGCCAGATTGTTTGCACCAGCTCTGATGGGACGATGAGAAAATGTCTCCAGACGGCAGCCATCCATATCATGTGCCACCGACCGGCTTGCCGGTCGTATTTTGTATGGACTTGTGCTGCAACCACGGCTTCATACAACAACTCCTTTTTCTTCACTCTTCTTGTGTGTGTTGCTTTTCTTTTATGAGTAGAGCACAAAGCACAATGTTCTGTCTCCTTCGTATTCTCCTCAGCACCATCTGCAATTTGTCAACACACAGGTCTCTGAGTCGCTGTTCTATCAACACCATGATGAGTTTTGTCCACCATCAATGTCGTCACCCCATTTGGACCCAACAGCCATGATCGAGTGCACGCACTGCTACAGAACGATTTCTAACAATCAGAAGGTGGCAGTGGGACGGCACCATGGGGATGGGGGGGGTTGCTGGAGGATGGCAGTCTGAAATCGGCCGATCATCAGACGATTTTGGGGACCTTGGAGATCCTCCTATCAGTCAATTATCACGCTGCTGCCTTCATGCCACCCTGTCACTCGCATGTAGGTTGCCAAGCGGTGGCAGTTAGGCATCTGTGACTGTAGTCTAAGTGCAAGCTAAAAATATAATTACATTTAAAAATGTTTTAAGGACCCACTCCAAAGAAAACTGTGTTTTTTACTGCATTTTTCTTCTGATGGAGGATGTATATAAAGAAATGTAAGATTTCTTAAAATTCAATATTCAAATCATCATGAATCAGGAGAAGAGGAAAAAAGGCTTGTAGCTGTGACGTAGGTACCACAGTAACTGTGCCACAAGCTTCCTGCTTCGCCTCAATCTGATGCCTCCACTGTCAGACACATAGATCCATGAACGTCCTTGTTTTCCTCGTTTGAGCTGGAATCTGGATCTAAACTGCTCCAATATTGCTTGCAGTTGTTGTTGCACCCCTAATGCAAAAACAATTGGTTGGGGATGTGAGGGGCTGTAAGCTAGTGGGGGAGAGTGTAAACAAAAAGATCATGGGAAATGAGCGGAGGCTTATTTATGTGCCAACAGTCCTGCCCACAGCTCAGAGGGGAATTTCTGATGAACTCCTGCGCTCTGCAGAAACTTTGTCCTAGAAAATGACAACATTACTTTATTTTGGCTAAATAGTTGAATAATCATAATTAAAACAAAAATGGGAACACTTTTGAAATAGTTCAAAAGTTGATTGGAGCGAGACTTCAAATGTTTCTTTTGTGGGTCAAGTTTTCAGACAGAATCTCACTAGCTTTAGTTAACATCCATCCATCTTCTTCCGCTCATCCGGGACCGGCCACTGCCTCCAGCTCCTCTGGGGGGAAGAGTCCTGGCTGGATGAAGCTAATAGGACAAAACCATCTGCAAAGAGCAGAGGGGAAATCCAGTGGTCCCCAAACTGGAGACTCTCCTACCCCTGGCTGCGCCTAAAGCCATGACTTTTTCATCAAAATGTTTGAACAACTGTTCAGCTTTTCTTTTCTGTGCCCATTTTCAGGTGGGTCAGGGTTTGATGATGTCATAACTGGTCACGATTGTGACGACCAGAGAGCAGAAAGACTGATTTCCAAGTGGCTCAACACAAACCAATGGGTCACATAAAGGTCAGGTTTCAACAATCTCCCAAGGCCACTGGCTGCAGCTCTTCAAAGAAAATAGAAAACCACCAATCAAACATTTTTAAGACTTATTATCTGGTCACGTATAATATTAAGAACAGACAGAGAGCAAAAATAAATCAAGTTTAACCACTGTATCCTTTGGCCTTTTGCACACATTAAACTCAAAGGACAGGAAGTTATTAACATTTGGACATGGTTTAGTAAAAACCATGTTTTCCTGTATGCATAACTATCTAGTCTAAACTTTAAAGATCATTTTATTTCTGAATCTTTTTAGTCCACTGGATAACCCCATGTCATTGTGAGATCAAAGGTGTCAAAAGCTCACCTGAGATGCATTTTTAAAAACATATTTGAAGTAAAACATTGCAGCAGAAACCTTTTGACCTTTGAGATCACCTGAGGCTGTCTACCTCTAAAATTACAAGCAGAATTATTCATGCATCATAAAAATCCCCAGAGACTGTGTTCTTCCTAACCTTCTTATGCAACGCACAGAAACAAAGCCAAGCACTACAGGTCAGCTGAATTCAAATTAGCTCTGGTCATTTGTGTTACAGGTCCTGCTCTTAGGCTGGTGTTAGTAAAAACTCCTCTGACCTCTTGAAAGGGCTCGAAGGTAAATGGATGCTCAGACTGCATGCAGGTCCTCAGCATCAAACTATATGAGTCATTCTCATATTTCATATTCACTATGTCATTGAAATTCATCTTTGAAATGTTTACCACATTTACCAAAAATACATTTTCCGTCTTGTTGGATTTCTGCTTCTCATGAAATGAACTACAACATTTCTTCTTGGTTTATAATCCCTTTTCGCCCTCTTGCCGATTCAAAGGTTTGGACACACCTTCCTATTCATTTGAATGAGAAGGTGTGTCCAAACTTTTGGTCGGTACTGTACTTAATCAATCTCTTCTGTGCCGTTTCTCCTGTACAGAAATTTACATAAATCTTTGATTGTGATCAGATCTTTGTTTTCATTATATTATACTGGACTAATTTTTCTAAGAACATTTGAACTTTCAGAGTTTAAACAAGAGACAAAAGTGTGAAAACGTTCATGTCTGTCTAAGAAAAGTGCTTCTTGCTGTAACACGTGTGTAGTGAAGAGTTTTACAGCCTTAAAACATCTGTAATCCTACTATGTAGATTTGGCCTTTTGCTAGGTATTTTTAGAAAGTAACTCCTGGAATAAATAAGGGATCACTGTCCATCACTTACAGTCTTCTGTGTATTTTGTGCTCTTGTCCAATGCTTTTTGCATTCAGACCAGTGACGTGCAGTCAGGGGAGGCAAAACTATAGCCTAAAAATACATAAATTAACAATATGAATTTACTATTTCATTCAAATGAGAATAAAATATTATTTTTAGACATGTCTTTAGACATGAATACCTTTTCTGTGTGGGTTTTCAATCTTTTTCTTTGTTTAAAAAGTTGCAAATTTACGAATTTCCTGTTCAAATACACGAGGACCACACACGCTGACTAGCCTTTTGCCAATCAAATGGTGAATCATCTACTCTGTGGGGCTCATTTGTTTGTAAATCTGACTGATAACATCAGTGTCTTACCAGCCTAGAACCTCACTGCACGCCACTGATTCAGACTGCAACTGAACTCTACCAGACAGACCGACCCCTAGTAGAATCTAGATGAGCTTTTATATCTGCAAACATGCAGACAGTGGGCTGGACCAGAAAGAAACGTTAGTCCAGACCAAACGGCCCTAGTGGGATTACTATTTGGTGATGTTGCTCCTTGACTGTTAGCATCTTTCACCCTGCAGCTTGCAGGCACCTTTGCACAGCTTTTATCTAAGATCCTGTTTGGTGTGGCAAATCCTAGCCTCTATTGAACTTGTACTGTTCTTTCAAGCTATGATCATTGTATCTACGATGTTCAGTCTTTTCAAACCATGTCACTGGAAACTACTTCCGGTATCATTCACATCTATGACTTATTTAGGAAGCCAAGCACGCAACAGTTTGACCTGCCATAATGGATGATCTTTAAGGGGAGGACACTTCAAAAATGATCAGGTACCAACCATTTTGTTGTGAACTAATCTTCTCTACCTTTTGGTGGCAAAATCAAGCTTTTCTATTTTCAGCATTGATTCAGAATGCATCCAACCAAGAAAGACACCCCAGTCCAGGAACGTGAGGTCAGGGGAAGCATCATGAGATGTATCCTAATAATAAAACACAAATTTGTCCAAGGACTTGTGCTATAAATGCCATGGATTACATTTACCTTTTTTATTCACCTGTATAACAAACATATACACCAAGCAACTCCACAGATTTAATGGAAGTGATCCTTTACCTCAGACGTGCAGTAATGGTTTTGAAGAGAATTCAGCTGTCAAATGAGGAAACAACAAATGCTTCCTGCCAAATAGATAAAACAGGAAAGATGTTTTTTCCAAGTGAAGGACTTTTTTTTCTGATTAGATTTCAACAGATAGTGGAGTGGCTGACAATACAGAGCAACACACTTGACCAAGTCAATTCTAAAGCAGCATAAGAGCAGAGCAGAGGCAGTGGCTCAGAGGCCATACAAGATGAGATGGAGTGCAACAGCTCAAGGACAGAAACTAAAATTAATTGTCTACTGGTACTTTGGATGGCTTCAAAAGAAACGGAAAAGAACAGAATCCCATTGAAACAGTGTATACATTTCAATCATCCCACTTGTGTTAATATCATTGCCACCTGTGAAGATCTCACAAATGCTGCAGTTGGATCAATTTTATAAAGATATCTTCTAAATTATTTCTGACTGCGTACCTGTTTGTTCATGAAGACGTAGATGATAGGGTTGTAGACGGCAGCGGTCTTGGAGAAGAAAGCAGGGATGGATGCCAACCTGGGGTCAAGTTTGATGGTTGGATGAGCCGTGACCAATATGGAAAAGGCAGCGTATGGCGTCCAGCCTACCATGAACGCCACAATCATCACCACAACCATACGGGTCACCTGTCGCTCAGGCTTCCTCGCAGTTGCAAGACGACCATGAGACACCTGGAGGAAAAAGAGAATATGACAGTTATAGCAAAGCAAGCACAATGAAATTCAATCACTGATTTGATTGGCAATATCTAATCATACGTGAGCATCACAACACTAATGCAATGTTTC
Organism: Oryzias sinensis; assembly: GCA_037389245.1. Lineage (NCBI taxonomy): Eukaryota > Metazoa > Chordata > Actinopteri > Beloniformes > Adrianichthyidae > Oryzias > Oryzias sinensis. The sequence continues at coordinate 27,193,366 of CM074500.1, forward strand.
AAATAAAAAAAAAAAAACGTTGTTAATAAAAGATGATATAAAAGATAATCTCTTGCACTCTGGGTCTCATTTACATTCCTTTAGCAAAATAACTGCTTTAATAACAGTTACGATTCACTAAAGAGGGCAAGCAATTAATACAAAATACATATATCATCATCATCGCCTAATAAAAAATCATTGAAAATAAGCCGAATTGCCTAAAGTTTTCAGTCCTTTCAGTAAAACTTTAGACATCTTAAGTGTAATCAGACTGGACTTTTCCAGATCCAGCTGAAGCAGTTTCAAGATGGGTGGCATGAGGTAGCATGTTTATGTGTTTGGTCCATGGACTGTATAGGAGAACAGGACTGAGTGACTGCCCCCCCGCCGGCATTCCAAACAGGAAGTACCTGTTGGCTCAATAAAACCAAAATCCCATAGAGAAATAAACAGCTGTTACTCAATCATTCTCTTGGTCAGAATAACAATTCTTGCTCTGATACCTTTTCCTTAACAATATTTTTGTTATCCTCCTTTTTTCATGATATTTGTTCTGTAGTTCAACTTATTTAAGAAATTTGGACTCAGATGGACTTGAAGCAATCATTGGTAACAGACGTAGTCTGGGTCCAACATGGCGGCATCCACGTTGCAGAACAATGGCGAGTGAGTTGACTCCATTTGGCTGCAGCTGAAGTGAAGTGAACCGTTTTCTATGGGGGACATCACACCACACTCCAGTTCTCTGATACAGTCAATTGTTTTGACTGGCTGAATATGAGGTTTTACTCTCAAGAAAACAAATCAAATGAACCTGTATGCGAAGCAGCTTTAAAGGTTTGATTGCTGCTGACACTGGAAAACCTCTTAGGCACATTTTCGCTGCTCTGTTGGCTCATTTAGGCAAAACCCTGAATAAACTCATGTTTTACTAGCACCATAACTGCTGACCTTTCTTAGTTTCCGCAGCAGTCTCCCATAGCAGTAGAATATCACCCCAAGAGGCAAAATGAAACAGGTGGCGAAGAAAGTGATGATGTAGCTGTGATCCTTCATGTTGGTTGAGTACCTGTTTATAGGTGGACAAAAAGGCTTTTATTCACTTTGAATTTTATTACACAGAAGTGCTCCAGTGAACAAGCATGTTAACTAAATCCCAGCTGAGCTGCTCTGAAACTCAGAGCTTTTATGTGACTCCAGAGAAAGACGGCATGTGTTCATCTCAAATGAGCTTCCGCTAAAAGGGAAATTTCACAGCTGAGACAAATCTGTGTGAATCACTTAGGAGCCCATAGGACACTAATTTAGTCTAATTAAATCTGTTCCCCAAGAACACCTACTACCCTCAAATGAAACAAGCTTCAGATTAATGTCTAGGAATCCACCTGGCCCACACAGCTGACTGTGTGTGTGTGTGTGTGTGTGTGTGTGTGTGTGTGTGTGTGTGTGTGTGTGTGTGTGTGTGTGTGTGTGTGTGTGTGTGTGTGTGTGTGTGTGTGTGTGTGTGTGTGTGTGTGTGTGTTTGAGCACTTATAGCCATCCATCTTAATTTTTGTTGAACAAAGAAAGTGCGGTTAGCTTCATATTTGGGATGGTACATTTCACACTTCATTCCTCATTAACTGTGTGGCACATGAAAGAAACCCTCTACAGAAACAGAGTCATGTGGAAGAGAAAACACAGTAACTGCACACATCAAGATTTCCTTCATGGATCAGAGACTTCAGTTAACAAAAGCTTAAGAAAACACACGAAAACATGTTTTTTGAATGAGAAAAAATGTTTTTTTACAGTTATCTTATACCAGTGCTTCTCAATTATTATTTGCAAAGCCCCCCCAGGAAAAAGACAATGCCCCCCCCCCCAACACACTGCAGAGGCTATAAATAACATCAGTGTCTATGAAAATTGCATAAGTATACCTAAAATTTTATCTTTACGAAAGAAAAAAGCAATATATATCACGTTTTAACAAATACTAACTTTCTTTTGCAACACAGAAACCCTGTTACAGTCTAAGTCAGTCCCAATTTAAACTAGAAATATTTTTGACCAACTGAACCATTTGATGCTGAAAAAAATAATTCAATCCATAAATAACACTAAATGTAAATTGATCTGAAACATTAACACAGCAGCACCAATATATGTAACATTCTTAATCAGAAGAAATAAGCAAAAAAACATTGTGCTGATTATTTTCTGAGTCACATTAATGAAGTAATGATTAATGGCTACAGTGAGCACGGCTTGACAGCGTGTTGAGGATGTAATGTCTGTAGGTGACGTCTTAATGTATTTGGCTTCATGTTGTCAACATTTTCAGACACGGAACACAGTGAATCCAAACGCTAGATAAGATTCATCGTATTTCCTCGTCTTAGCTTTTGGGAGACAATCATTTGTCTCTTTCCCTCCGTTTCTCTCTGCCTTTCTTTTCGTTACTGTTCCGTATTTCTCCATGGTGTCTCTCGAGGGGTTTGTCGACAGCAAAGTTTAAAACGCTTGCGCAGACTTTGACAATAAGCGTGCAACTGCACCACCTGCTGCCGTGGACGAACAATTGCACCTTAACCCGCAAAAAGCAAAGCCTGTTCCTCGGGGTCATACGCGCCCCCCCCCCTTCATCGGATTGCGTCGCCCCACTATACGAAAGGACTGTCCTATACTGATTTACTTTATAATGACCACTAATGTCTTTTCTAGTTTTACATGGTTTACAGTGGCTTTATATTCCAGAGAAGGTTTTCTCCTGTCTGAAACCAGCATAACAATTAAAGAAATGGAGCCACATCAGCTCAACAACTAACCACTAGGAGGCTTTTTTACTGAACCAAATCAAGCCCTTGATCACAGAAAAATAATTCATGGAAAGGTCTATATCATGCTTTTCTTAAAGCTTTCCGAGTAAACTATTAATGTATATGTTAATAATACCTTTGGCGCACTAAATAACTTTTTTTTGTGACATATAAGTTATTTTCGCAGTTTATTTTCCCACCCAGTAGTAAGACGACTCGATCTCTGAGGCTCCGCCTTCTCTCCTTGTGGCTAACGCCCATTTCATGACGTTAACCTAGAGCTGGCCTCGGTCTGCATTTCGCCCACGAAAACAAACAACATCCAAAACAGATGTGCATATTGTGCATAGAAAAGGAAACCATTTAACCGATCTCCAAAAAAAAGGATTCTGGAGGCAAGAGACCCACAGCATCGCAGTTGGAGAAAGTGGGTGTGTGTTAGTCTGGGGGCAGGACGGAAGTGCAGACTCTTCCTGGAAGGGGCTCTTCCTCACTTTGTGACATCACAGTGTGAGAACCCAGTGGTTGTCGTAGATCTGAGGGGGGCTGCTGCTCAGAGTACTGTTTTTTGAGGAATACTCAAAAATGCGTGAACAGATCAAAACACCGCTTTGGGGGAGTAATTAGCATTTTTATACACTTTATACACTAAAAAAATATTTTGCATGATAGGCCTTTTAAAAAGCAACAGCATTACAAAACAAATAAACATAATTACATTGTTGTGTTTAACTTTTATTATTAGGTTTTTGTTTTTATATTAATTTTTTAGATAAATGTGGTTCAAACGAGGCTCAAGACTTTTGAATAGAACACGACTTTTTTCCTTTTCATTTTTCCTCTACCAGAATTTTTCACATTGAGACAAGGTGATGAGAACCAACAACAAAAAAAAGACACTGACTTTAAACCTGCAAGTCAAACAACTCTGACAGTCCATCTCTTCCACAGTTACTGTTCACACTTCACACGTCTCAAAATATCTTGTTATCCTAACTTTCCACACTGCTTGATTTGGCAAGATAGAAATGTTCTGAGGATCGCAGGGATGAAGCATTTCAGGCACGTAAATGTAACTACAGCATAAACCAAACCTGCAGTTATCAATCAAAACATTATTGTCATTCAATGAGAGAAAATAAAAGCTGTGAACACAGTTTATAAAACCCACGATCATAGACATCTGTTATGTTGTTCTGTCCCGTACCGTGATACATTCATCGTTGTTTCTCAAATGCCACTTAAGAGCAACCTCACTTTAGCTTAATAGTGCCCTTACAGAGAGTCCACCCCCCTGCTTTTGGGGTAGGTGTCATTAGAAAACCCTACGGGGATCTTGTTCAAGCTTTATGACGATCTTTGCATTTTCTCAGGTTTTTGTGCCCAGAGGGGAAGTTATGTTAAACTTACGGATAATTAGGTTAAAGCATCACAAGTTCTCTCTGCACTTATTATCAATTATTTGAAAAGCTAGCTGAAACATGCCACTACAGTAATGCTGTGTTACTCATTTTAAATCTACAATTTTAAATCTATATTTTAAATCTACAATTCACCAAAGATTTCATTTAAAACAAATGTGTTAAATTAACTTAACACCCCCCCCCCCCATATTCCCTGTAGGACTTGAGGTCAAAATAAACAGAATTAAAGCACAGCTGGACCGTTGTGCATTCACTGCCAGTGGGACCTTTTCAGGTAGCTTTTAATGTGTTTGCAGGTTAAAACCCCTTCTAGGAAAAGCTTCCCCTGACTTCATCCCAGCCTGCTGTAGACATGTGGTAGCTAAAGTTTGTCTCTATGAAAAGAGTCCAGGGAGCTACAGCTCTTGGTGCAGAGAAATGACCTTACCTAAACCACATTTCAACTGTAAATGTAGCAGACTGAGCTGGGAGACCTGTTTAGAATATTTTGGCCTTTTTTTCTTCAGCACAATCTAACAGCCTGGCCATAAATTACACGTAGTGAGGTGAGCTAATGTTTGTGCAAATTGATGGCTGTACTGTCCTGACTGCAGACAGACATGATCTTTCTATTCAATTTCCTTTCTTCCTGCACTTTAATGAAAGCTTTAGCAGATTCTGTGGCGGTGCATGTTAAGCAGAAAGGTTGATATACCAAAAGACTGATGGAGCACAACAAGTACAATCCTTGAACTGTGTAATTGATGCAAAAAGCTCATCTTTGTGCTTAAAAAGGCAAATGCTGGATGAGAATCTTTCAATGACTTTTAGAAACATCAAAAATTTAAAAACCAACTTGGAACACCAAAAAGTAAATTCATTTGAGCAGAGTGGAAGGCTACTAACTTTGCTCACGTGTAGCTTTTCCAGCAAACTCCATCTCCATGCCGTTGTAATACATGCCTCATACAATACCCAGAGATAACAATAAAGTTTATAAAGTTTTTAAAGAATCCAGGTATGGTTTGGACATGCCATTTCCTTCTGGACACTCCTCCAAACCTACCTGATGTTCAAAAGTCTGCCTGTGAAGTCTACGTGTTTGTGAGCACTAAAGCCTGCACATAAATGAGGCTCTTAAAATGCATCAGCCGAGCTTGCTGCACAATCTGGGCCTCGCACACCTGTGCTGCTGCAGCTTCCTGCTGGCAACCAAACGTTTTCTGATGGAACTCATGCCGCGTGCGGCCGGGGGTCGCTCGGGTCATCTGAATGACAGGATTCTGCATCAGGAAACATCTTAATTGTGTCACGTGAGCCATTTCTCCTCACATCCCTTCATGTCATCAGTGGTTCTCTTATAGCGACAAACGCTCAGCTCCGAATTGCCATGTTTGATCCAAACAGCTAAGCAGCATTACCCAGATGGCGCCCTGAGGGCCGGGATTAGAGCAGACCTGCTCCTCTCATAAAACAAATACATGTGTGTTTACACAGCCAGACTGAAGGTCTGAGCTATACAGGTATGAGCCGTGTGGCTAGAGAAATTATTCAAAAGATGGTTGTGGGTTCAGGTCCTCTTGAAATTGTCAAGGAAAGCGTTAAAGGAAACAGATGTAATGACGCCCAAATCTTTGTTATCCAACGATTCAAGAGTTTTTCTTTCAAATAGAAATTAGTCATCAGCAGGAAATGTGCACAAGTCTGTGCCATCTCTCATCAACACTGCAGAGAGCAAGGCAGTTACAGCAGCTACTGCCGTGAGGATAAGTGCTTTACCTGATTAAACTCATTATCTCCTTTCAGCCTAAATACATTTGAAAAGGAACACATAAACAGAGTTTCTGTGATACAGAAGACCTCACATATTCTGTTTTTCAGCTCATGTCTGGCTTTGAAAAGCTGAGGTCTTGTCTTTTAAATCATCACCTTCAGAAAAGGCAGTTTTGATTTGATCTTCCTCTCTAGGTACTACAACAAAAAGACTTTTACCGCCAGCAACACAGATGTTCTGAACAGAACTGGATTCCAGCCGCAGCCTGATCTCCTGCATCAAACTGAAGTAAATCGCGTTTTAGCTCAAAATTGTTGACCATATCCCTACAGGGGTCGCCGGGCGATTCAGTGAAAGCTTGGCAGAGAATTTTGAACTGGAAAGCCTTCCTGACACAACCCTGTTAATTAGCAGAGGTGGAGACAGTCAGTTACATAGTAGTGTGGAGGCTCTTGCCCAAGAGCACTGGATGAAGCTCAATACTTGGGAATTGACCCTGATTTCCCATGTGCCAGTCCTACACTTAACCAACTGAGCTATCTAGCCACCATGCGGTTCATTTGACTTCCCGATGGTCCAGAAAAACAAATTAACTGTGCTGTGACATACTAACCAACCTTTGTTAATAATTTATCAAATGCAGCTATTTATTTCCACATTGGTTCATCGCTGACTGTATATTTCCAAACATGAAAGAGTCACTTAACCCAAATCAGTCACATTCTGAAAAAAGACAAAGTTTTGGTCTGATATTGGAACAGAGAGTCTGACCAGCCTTCACGGGGACGTCTTCACGTTTGGTTCTAACTGCAGCATCACAGCGCTGCTCAGGATTAAACTCTTTGTTTTGAGCATTTCTGTGAGCTGACCTTTGAAGATGACATTTACTTTTCTTCCCAAACACTCACAGATCTTTTTGCGGTCCACAGATAACAAAGTTCTCATTTCTCACCAGTCGGGCTCGCAGGTGGTTCCAATCTTGCTCACAGTGTATCTGTTCCAGCCCAGCACAGGAGGGAACGTCCAGATGAAGGAGAACGTCCACACGAACAGCAGACCCAGCATGGCATGCTTGGACTGCAGCCGGATGTTCCCCAGCGGGCGGCAGATGACGAAAAAGCGCTCAAAGGAAAGAACAGCCAAGGACCACAGTGCCACGATCCCTGAGGAGAACAGCAGAGCAGCTGTCAACACCCCCTCACTGAAGGGTTTCTGCACCTCCGTCAGATCCTCCACTAACTGAAAGGCCATACGTTCCTTAAGAAGTTGAGGGTTTCAAACTGACAGATGAATTATTTTAGACAAACTCTCCTAATCTGTGTTTGAACGCATCAGTGGCTGTTCTCTCACTGAGAATATTTCTTTATTTCATTCTATTATGAGGCTTCTGACTGCGTCCTAATGGGCTAAAAAAAGACGGCAGGCTTTAATTGTGGTAATAAGTCACTCTCAGAGTCTGCTTAATTACTTCTCACACAGCGAGGTGCTCATTATGTCTGCCTGCCACACTCAAAGGGAGGACAAAACTGCATGTGTGATTATCACACACGTGCTAACAAGTAAAACTGAAGCCGTCAATGATGAAGCCGGGCGCGTTTTCAAACTGGGTCCTTTTCTGAAGTATCCATCTGTGGAGCAAAAAACATGAAGAGCAGAGCCATCAAATAGACAGCACAGAATATTAATCAAGACATCTATTATTCCACATTACATCAGAACTGAAAAAGCTTTCCCAAGCACACAAAAAGTGAACATCAGGTCAGGAAATCACTGAAACAGCTGCTCAGATGTAATTAGATTTTTTTTATATCTAAAATCCCTTGATAGGACTTTGACTACATCGGCCCACAACAGTTTGCTCAGTTCCAGTTCTGCGTGTCAGGCTTCTTCAGTGATGAGTCGGCCCGAGAGTTAAATCTGCCAGACTGCTCAATTCTCCAACGTGTCAATCTGTGATGATGGCGCTCACTCAGGGCCCAGCATGAAGGCTTTCTTCTCATTTTTATCCCTTTCCATCCATGTAAAGAGGTTTATAGATTGTATTTGTAGTTGGTTGCAGGACCAAAGCTGTCCTAATAATCAAGAAACGGTCGTCTGATGATCCCTATGTGAGGTTCATCCAGCTGTACTTTCCCTGGAATTGAGGGTTCTCCGTCTGCTTGTTTGTGATGAGGACATCTCCTTTTCTCTGTAAAACCCGCCTGAGGACGATCAAACACACCGGGTCACTAGTGTTCGTGTGAAATGATCTCCACATTCTCATCACCTCGGTTGTAGACCTTCTGCATGTCATCTTACAGAGTTTTGCTGCAGAACAACAGCCTACTGACTTACTTACATTGGTAGTCACAGTTCTCAGAAACTATTTATGACAAGGCATGCATGCAGTGAGACTGATCCCGTTCACGTTTACACATCTGCTGTGCACGTGCCTTGTTTGTGCTGTTCAGACTCTGAGGAGGCTTTCCACTCTGATCCCACTTCAGCGCAGCAGCACTTTTCTAGAGATGTTATTATGCATTAAACCAGAGACAAGATACACAATCAATTATTTTAAAACAAATGAAGTTTTAAAGTAAGTTTGGTTTGTAATGAAAGCTTTTAAAAGCTGGAAATATCAAAAATCAATTATTTCCTAAACTTTTTCTGTTGTTTTTTTATAGTAAATGGGGGAACAACTCTTTAATCACAGTGCTAATATTGACATCTATATGACGAAATTGTTTTTTTTGGAGCGATCTTGTGAAACTATCTTTAGAAATCCACATTTGTTGGAGTAGATTTGACAAAAATGTTCAGAAACGGCGTTTATGACATGGAAGAAGTCAGAAAAAGAACATACCAAAGAAAGTTACAGCAAACCCCTCCAAGATGCAAGCCCACTTTCCGAGGAAGAAGTAGCCCCTGGCATTTGTCAGGAAACTTATCAGCCCCCCCGTGAGGGACACCAGGAAGTCCGCGATGGCCAGATTGACTATGATGTAATTGAGCGGCTGTCTGAGCTGCTTGAACTTAAAAGTGACAAACATGACCAGGAAGTTCTCGGTCAGAGACAGCGATGTGATCACGAACATGAGGACGGCCAGGACGGTGAAGTTCCACGGCGCGATGTTCTTGATGGGTCCGGTGAACGGGTCATCGGTGGAGAAGATCTCTGTCGCCACGGTGAAGGACACCGCGTTCACTGACAAGCTCAACGAATCCATTGTCCATGTCCAGAGAGGGGCTTCAGTGGAGGAAGACTCTTGTCTGCGCTCTTCTTCTCATGCTGTCAACTTCAGCTGGAGCCGCTCCGGTCCGGACAGGCGCGCCCGCGTCCGCGTTACAGGCGCTGCCTGCACACCGCGTCCTGCGCGCGCTGCCGCTCGCGTCTCGCAAAGTTCTTGTGCAGAAATCCTCCGCGGCAGACGGGCATGGTGAGGACAGAAACACGCTAGATGTGTTTGGTGGAGATGGTGGGTCACTGATAGGAAGCGCGTGAGCTGGAGCTGCGCGGCGCGGGAGCGCGAACGAGCGACCCGTGGCATCTTGGAGCGTCTTTTATAGGCGGCTCAGCATCCGCGCGGCCCTGAGGAGAGGAGATGGGACCTATCCGGCAGCCCGTGCGCGCCTCTGCTCTGATGACAAGGAGAAAAAAAGAGAAGAAGAAAGGCTGCGGGCGGATGTGATGAACTCCGGAGTTTGGAATTGACACAAACTATGTTGAAAACAGAGGAAAAAAGAAAGATCTGTTTGACTAACTTTTCCATTTTTGTCTTATTTCAGGTATAGATTTTGCTGCTGGGACAGAGCAGCATTTCATCACTATAACCTGACCAGATGATTGATTCACTGTTCTGTCCTTTCAAACACCAGATTAGGATTGTGTCAGGCGTGCAAACATTTCCATTTGTGAAGACTGAGCTCTTTGCTTTGGCTTGGTTTAGTCTGGTTTGGTGATGTGAATTCTGTTTTTTGGAATATGTTGTCCGGTGTTTTGTTTTCCTGCCTTTATAGTTCAATTCAATTCAATTCAATTAACTTGTCTGTTAGACCCAATTCCCATGAGACTTTTTAAAGAAACCTTTCCCTAATTAATGATTCCATATTAACAATGATAAATGCCTCTGGAAACGGGTTACGTGCCACAGTCTTTTAAATATGCAGTTGTTAAACCTCCTCTGAAAAAGCCCAGTTTGGATCCTAGCATGTTGGCCAACTATAGACCGATATCAAACCTCCCCTTTATTTCTAAAATCCCATTTTTGTCCAGCCCTATTTCAGTAGCTTTTTTTTTAAATAACCCTGTTAATCAAAAACTCAAAAGTAATGGCTGATTTTGATTATTTAATTTTCAATAAATTTTAATTTATTGTTACTTTTGAACGTTTCAAGTCATTTCAGTGAGCATTGTGGACTTTCTTTAACTGAGGGGTACCAACTATTTTGTCCACCACTGTATATCAAAGACCTTACCCTTACCATCCAATCAGAACAGTTCACTTACTAAATGCAGGACTGCTTGTGGTTCCTAGAATTAGTAAAAGTAAGGTTGGAGGTAGAGCGTTTAGCCACCAAGCCCCTGTTTTATGGAATAAACTCCCAGCTCATGGAAGAGAGGCCGACTCAGTTTCTACATTCAAAGTTAGACTGAAAACATTCCTCTTTGGACAGGCTTATTATCAGACCAGCTAGTATTCAGAGATTAAATATGTAGTATGTAATATGTATGCTGGACTTTAAATATGTAGTTGTAGAGTTAGATAAGTGAATTCTTCTCTGAGTTCTGGTAATCGCCTGTCCGTCCTCATGTGGACACCCCTGAGGTTTCTTCGTTTTTTCCAGAATCTGTTTCTTTTAGGAGATTTTCCTTACCGCAAAGGGGGGTCTAAGGGGCAGGGATGTCCAGTTTAGTTTAGTCAGTTTGTTAGTTCAATGTAGTATTTTCCTATTGAATTCTATGTATTCATGATCTTTTTGAGTTAATGTTTCACTTTTTCAATTACCGATATGAAGACGACTGTTGTTGTGAATTTGGGCTGTACAAATAAAATTGAATTGAATTGATTTGTTTTACTTGTATCTATTCTATTTGATCCCACTGTCACATTCCTTCATTATTTGGGTTTCAGTCACAACCAGGTCCTCAGGGATTTGTCTTGTCAGCTTATTATATATATATTTTTTTCCTTTTACTTTGTTATTTTTGTTTTAACTAGTCATGCTTCATTTTGTTTAATTTAATTAACACAAAAATGATCAAACCAGTAATAAACTTCAAATAGGGTAAAAGAAAGGAGCAAGAAAAAAAGAAGACCTGAAAAGATCAACTGTTGACCAGACTCTTCAAAAAAAGAGGAATTATTGACTAATTATTGACATTCCCCTCCTTCCAATCAGATCTCTTTTGCTTCCGTCTGTACTACACCCCGCACATTCAACGATCCAATCTTAAGGGTTTGGGGAGGTAATATCCACTTCCCACCTCTGCCCTGTCCGTAGTTAGGAACGTAGTTACAGGGGAGAGGATTCCCAGTCCTCTCGCTCCGTCCCTTTTAGTCGACTTTTACGACACGTAGGGAATACGTTGGTAGTATTCTTTTCCGACCCCTAACCACAGGGTTAATTAAATACAGTGATCATTGACTAAAGTCAAGTAGAGCTTGATTTATTGCTTGAAAAGGAGAGAGATGAAGCAGGTTTATATAATCCCACCCCTACTGAGTTCATTATTTTTTAGTTTTACATAGTTTTTCTAATCCGGTTCTGATCTGATAGATTCTTTTCAAGTAACAAAATCCAGTCCCTATTGATGATTGATTATCTTCAGAGAACATTCATTCATGATTTCAGTGAACAGTAACGGTAACCGTGGTGTAATATTCATTGATTAGTATTAGAACACGTGATCACATTAAACCAAATTCAAATTTTATTTGTCACACACACAATCATACACCGTATAATGTGCAGTGAAATGCTTAGGCGACCGCCCGCGACCTCAAACAAAGAAAGAAAATCAATATGAAAATAGATATAAACTATAAAAATATAAAAACATAAAAACAGAATGTCCGGATGAGTGCAAATATGCTCTAAAGTGACATATGTGAAAGTGGCTTGTGTGTATAATGTCCATGAGTATTGATGTGCAAAAGAAAAACGGGTCAGTACTATGTGCTGTACTGATTACTGGTTAAGAGACCGTATCGCCTGCGGGAAGAAGCTCCTCCTCAGTCTCTCTGTGTTGGCCTCCAGAGAGCTTTCCTGACCTCAACAGCAAGAACAGTCCGTTGTCTGGGTGGCTGAGGTCCTTCGTTATCTTCCTGGCCCTGGTCCAGCACCGCCTGCTGTAGATTGAGTGTAGGTCAGGGAGCTCGGTATGAATGATGCGCTCAGCTGAACGCACCACCCTTTGGAGAGCTTATCTGTCCCGCATGGTGCTGTTCCCGAACCAGGTTGTGATGTTTCCCGTCAGGATGCTCTCTATGGTGCAAGAGTAAAAGTTCCTAAGCACCAAAGAGGGCAGTCTAAAGTCTCTCAGGCGTCTAAGGTGGTAGAGACGCTGCCGGGCCTTTTTCACTACGGTGTTGATGTGACAGGACCATGACAGGTCCTGTGTGATGTGGACACCGAGGTATCGGAAGCTGTTCACTCTCTCCACTGGGCTCTTGTCGATGACGGGGGTCTGGTAGTTCCTCTTCTGCTTTGTGGCGAAGTCTACTATCAACTCCTTTGTCTTGCTGATGTTTAGGAGGAGATTGTTCCTCTCACACCAGTTTTCCAGATGTCCAATCTCCTTCAGGTAGGCCGTCTCATCATTATCAGTGATCAGGCCCACCACAACGGTGTAGTCAGCAAATTTGATGATGGTGGTGGAGGCCACGCAGTCGTACGTGTACAGTGAGTACAGTAGAGGGCTCAGAACACAACCCTGGGGGGCTCCAGTGCTGAGAGTGATGAAAGCTGAGACATATTCGCCCATCCTTACTGCCTGTGGTCTGCCAGTTAGGAAATTGGAGATCCAATGACAGAGATGGGCTGAGTCCCAGGTGCTCCAATTTGGTGGTGAGTGTGGAGGGAATTATGGTGTTAAATGCTGAGCTGTAATCGACAAAGAGCATTTTAACATAATTTCCCCTTCTAGTGTCCAGATGAGTGAGAGAAGTATGAAGTAGATGAGAGATAGCGTCATCCATTGAGCGGTTCGAACGGTAAGCAAACTGTAGTGGATCCAGTGTGTCAGGTAGTGAGGAGATAATGAAGTCTTTGATCAGTCGCTCAAAGCACTTCATCACTACTGAGGTGAGGGCTACAGGTCGATAGTCGTTGAGGGAAGTAGGATGGGGTTTCTTTGGAACCGGAACAATAACAGACTCCTTAAAGCATGTAGGAATCACCGACTGAGATAAAGAGACGTTGAATATCTCTGTGAACACAGGTGCTAGCTGGTCTGCGCAGGTTCTGAGGACTCTACCTGAGATGCCATCTGGACCTGCTGCTTTCCTGGTGTTTACTCTCCTGAAGGCTCTCCTCACGTCATGCTCGGAGATGATAAATGCGTTACTGGTACTGGTAGTGACTTCCTGTCTGCAGCCGTTAGTTCCGCTAGCTTTAGCAACACTAGCATTAGCAACGCTAGCGTCCTTAGCTGCAGCGTCGAAACGAGCATAGAAGGTGTTCAGTTCGTCTGCCAGAGTCCTGTCCGCATTCGTCACACCGGATGTCGGTGCTCTACAGTCGGTTATTGCTCTTAGTCCCTGCCACAGGCTCCTGGAGTCACTCTGTTGGAGTTGTGACTCTAGTTTCCTCCCGTAGCGCTTCTTCGCCTCTTTGAACCAGTAACTATAGAAGAATTATTTGTTATAATTATTTATAATTAGAATTAATCAAACACTTGTTAATCCTTAACTCTTAAATCAGTTTCTTTATACATTTTCTTAAGCCCTAACTTGTTTCTAGGTTCATAAAGTCTGCCTTTCGCCAACACAGTCAGTGCTTCCGTCTGCACATCCAGTTTGGCAGGGCTCTTTCAATTAAAAAAAACACTGCTGATGAAACTCATTGAAGTTGATTCAACCAATCAAACAGTGGCATGGAGAACTGAATTAAAAATAAAGATCAAGAATAAAGGAGGGGAGAAGCAGACAAGAATAGAGGACAGAACCCCAGAGCACCATAGTTTACCCAGCTTCAGACTTCTAACTAACAACTAATTGTTATTGAATTTTTGTTCAAGCTTGTCTGGCATATATATACATATAATATTATATTATATGATATATACGTGGAGAGAGGGCCGCCCGGCCCAGGAAGCCAGCACCCAGGGAACATGGCCGCCGTTGCCAAGGGCCCAGTACCCACTACCAGGGATGGGGTAAAGGACAGATGGTCCTAGGTCTTACCTTCCTTGTGAAATGCGTGTGTGTGTTTGTGAGGGTGTGTCTGTGCGTGGGTGTGTGTTTATGTTGGAATGTGTGTACTAAAGGGGTGCAGTTAAAATTGGTGGGTAGGGCCCTGAGGGGACATCTCCTGATTACTCACAGTGATGTCCCATCACCTTACCTACCAAGGGGCCCTAAATGTCTACGGTGCGGTTAAAATTGGCAGGTAGGGCGCTAAAGGATATCTACTGCTTGCTAAAAGTGATGTCCAAGCACCACCCCTTACCAAGGGCCCTACATGTCTAAGATGCAAATAAAACCAAGGGGGGGGGGGGGGGGGCTGTTCCATACGGCAACATGGGAGGGGGCCACTGCCAAGTAGCTCCTTCCCCCAAGGTGCTAACCCTAACCCTAACTACCCCCCCCCCATCACCCTAATAACAGATTATATGAGGAAGGGGGTAAGTCGGGGACAGCTGGTAAACTGTCCCCTGGTGGTCAAACAGCCGTCCTCCAGCTGTCCCCCAGCATAGCCGAGGTCCCCTCAGCCCAGGGATCCCATCCCCCAAGGCGCCGACCCCCCAGGTCCCGCCACCACCCACCCTACACAGAGAAAGAGGAGCCAGAAAGCGCCGCCCCCTCCAGAGCAAGTCCAGGCCCTGCCCCCAGGCGTCGCACCTGGGAAAGCTCTGGTGGAGGGGCTTCCTTTTTCTACTGTTTACCAGCGCATGTTCACCACCTACAGTTGGAAGGGGCTTGGTGTCAAAGCGGTGTAAATCTCATGAATCTTTCTCTAGGATTTTTCTTTTACACCTATTTGAGTTCTAGAAAAGACTTGGAGTCTTATAATGCCAGCTGGACACAAATTGCAATTATTAATTTCCTCCATGATCAATTTTCAAACGGTAGGCAATTATGCATACTATAAGGGATGCCCTCGGATTTGGTAGTAAAGTATACCTCACTACCAAATCCAAAAGCCTGATTGGTCAAAGTTAAACAGGCATAACTTTCAATGTGCATTCAATGGCTTCGCAATTTGTACATCCAGCCCGAATAGGGTTGAAAAAACTTGGGTAGCTATGCATGAACGCAAGATTTTTACATAGAATATTTTTTGGAAGTGGTTGCTTGAATGCACGTTGTTACAGTGGTGTAGCATGGACAGGTCTACTTTATCTCTTGTGCAATCTCAGATGATTGCCTAGGTGGGGTTCATTGTCTTGCCCAAGGACACTTCGACTCATGGGCGTGCAAGGCGGGAATCAAACCTGCAACCTTACGATCATGGGACGACCGCCCTACCGCTGCACCACGGCTGCCCCGATTTAAAGTCTGCCTCTGATGAAAATCATGTTTATGGAGTTTTTGACATGTACGTGTGGCATTTTTCTTATGAAAGAGAACAATTGTAATAATAATCATTTCATTTTTGCATTTCTGAGTATTGTCGCAAAGACACTCGGTTTGAATTAATGAGGTGTTGTGATGTCACAACGGCACAGCAGCACATGCGCATTGCACAAGTTCCCTAATCTTAGTTTTTTTTTTTTTTTTTGTGTAATTTTATCAGACAGCAGGATCTGGTACATACAATCCTTGTGTCATTCCACACATTGTTCAAAGAGTCTCGATTTGGAACCAAAAATGTGTCACTTTTCACAGTTTCTTTAATGGTAAAGAGAAACTTTTGAGAATAGAGACTGTGAGTTGGTGTCATTTGTGCCCTTTTAGGTTGTGGGATTTTGGTTAAAAACGTAATAATCCTAATTAAAACACTTCTGGGTATGTTTTTATAAATGAAAAGAAATGTCACAGGGGACTTTAAAGCTGGATAAAGATGATCCTGTGATACAGGTTAAATGTTCTGCAATAAAACAGTCAACTCTCCCAAACAGTCAACCCTATTGATCCCAACCCCAATTAACTGCTTCAAATGCAAATGGATTCAGGGGCCCAAGAGACCATGGTAGGGAAGGCATGGATGGAAAGAGTTCTGTCCAACATTCAGATTCACAGTCTCTATGGAAAGGCATTAGTGTTCCATCCGAGCTGATGCTGATGTTACATGAAACCAAGGGGGTTAACCCAGATGAAGGAAGGACAAGGAGACTGAATGAACTATGAAGGCTATTTAATGCCAACGTGCTAAGCCAAACAGAGAACATCCAAAAATGATGCTGCGACAAACATATGCAGGAACATATGTTTGTCTCGCAAAATGCAGGACTGCTTGTGGTTCCTAGAATTAGTAAAAGTACGGTTGGAGGTAGAGCGTTTAGCCACCAAGCCCCTGTCTTATGGAATAAACTCCCAGCTCATGTAAGAGAGGCCGACTCAGTTTCTACATTTAAAGTTAGACTGAAAACATTCCTCTTTGGACAGGCTTATTGTCAGACTAGTTAGTATTCAGAGATTATTTAACTTAATGTTAAGTTGTTTAAATTAAACTTAACTATTTCTAACCCCCCCTAACCACAGTCCCCTGTGGTTAGGGGGGGTCGAAAAGAATACTACCAACGTATTCCCTGCGTGTCGTAAAAGGCGACTAAAAGGGACGGAGCGAGAGGACTGGGAATCCTCTCCCCTGTAACTACATTCCTAACTACGGACAGGGCAGAGCTGGGAAGGGGAGATTACCTCCCCAAACCCTTAAGATTGGGTCGTTGAATGTGCGGGGGTGTAGTACGGACGGAAGCAAAAGAGATCTGATTGGAAGGATGTTTGGAAGGAGGGGAATGAGCGTGTTAGCACTGAGTGAGACAAAGATGAAAGGGAAGGGTGAGTGTGTGTTTGGAAGTGTGAGTGGGAGAATGTCTGGTGTAGAGAGCGGGAGAGCAAGAGAAGGTGTGGCTTTGCTGGTGAGCTGTGAGGTGAGACGATGTGTGGTTGAATGGAAGGAGGTTTCACCAAGACTGATGTGGGTGAAAGTGAAATTTCGGAAGGAGCTGTGGGTGTTCGTGAGTGCATATGGTCCTGGCAGTGAGAGGAATGAAGAGGAGAGAGTGACCTTCTGGAACGACTTGGATGAGTGCTTGCAAGGATTTGGAGCAAATGTGAATGTAGTGCTGATGGGAGATCTGAATGCTAGAGTGGGTGATGAGAAAATTGAGGGTGTTGTTGGCGGGCATGGTGTTCCTGGAAAGAATGATAATGGTGAGAGACTGATAGGATTGTGCACTGAAAGAGAGATGGTGATTGGTAATACATGGTTCAGAAAGAAAGAGATCCATAAGTATACGTGGGTGAGGCAGAGTGGTGGAAGAGTGATTGACAAAGCACTGATGGATTATGTGGTGGTTTCAAAGGTTGCATGTAGTAGATTGCTGGATGTAAGTGTGAGGAGGGGAGAGAGTGGAGGTATGTCTGATCACTATTTGGTGGAAGGAAGGTTGCGTGTGGGTATGCCATCGGTGAGATCGAGAAAGAGTGGGGAGGCAAGAAAAGTTCTGAGAGTGAGTGTTTTGAAGAACAGAGAGAAAATGTGTGAGTATCAGAGGGAATTAGGTGGCAAGTGGAATATGGTGAAGGAGCAAATGGTTGTTGGAGTGGAGGAAGAATGGCAACAGTTCAAGAGTGCATTGGTTGGAAGTGCAGAGGAAGTGTGTGGTGTGAGACAAGTTGGGGGTGGTCTAAGAAAGGGAAGTGAATGGTGGTGCGAGGATGTAAGGTTGGCTGTAGCAGAGAAGAGATGTGCGTATGAAGTATGGCTGCAGAGAAAGGACAGGGAGTCATATGAGTGTTATAAGGAGAAGAAAAGGGATGCTAAGAGAGCTGTGCGTGAGGCAAGAGCGGCTGCGGACGAAAGGTGGGGCAGACAGTTGACGGATAATTTTCGAGAGAACAAGAAAATGTTTTGGAAGGAGGTGAAGAGGGTGCGAAAGGGAGTGTCGGGGAGGGAGGAGAAGGTAAAAACAGAGGATGGAAGGATGTTGAATGAGGGGAATGCAGTAAGAAAAAGATGGGCAGAGTATTTCGAGAGGCTGCTGAATGTGGAGGAAGATCGGGATGCTGTGATTGGGATAGATGGAAGGGAAAGTAGACTGAATGTATTGGAAGAGTTGAATGAAGCGTTGATTACAGGAGAGGAAGTTGAGCAAGCTGTGGGAAAGTTGAAAGTAGGAAAGGCTGCAGGTGTGGATGGGTGTGCTGTGGAATGCCTGAAGTGTGGTGGAGCGATCGTGATTGAGTGGTTAGTGAGATTGTTGAATGTGTGTTTTGCAAATAAGCAGGTGCCGCTTGATTGGATGAGTGCGTGTGTGGTTCCCCTGTACAAGGGTAAGGGTGATAAGTATGAATGTGGTAGTTTTAGGGGTATTAGTCTGTTGAGTGTTGTAGGCAAAGTGTATGGGAGAGTGCTGATTAATAGGGTAGTGGAGGGAACTGAGGGTATGATTGGTGAAGAGCAGTGTGGTTTCAGGAGAGGTAGAGGGTGTGTGGATCAGGTGTTTGTTGTGAGACAGGTGTGTGAAAAGTTTTTGGCTAAGGGGAGGGAGGTGTTTTGGGCATTCATGGATTTAGAGAAGGCGTATGATAGGATTGATAGAGAGGCGTTGTGGGTTGTGTTGAGTATGTATGGTATTGATGGTAGTGTGTTGGAAGGTGTGAAGATTTTTTATAGAAACAGTAGAGCGTGCGTGAGAGTGGGAAATAGCATGAGTGAGTGGTTTCCTGTGAGGGTTGGTCTGCGTCAGGGATGCGTGATGTCTCCGTGGTTGTTTAACGTGTTTATGGATGGTGTGGTAAAAGAGGTGAATGAAAGGGTGTCGGGTACGGGTGTGAGCATGATGAATACTGACGGCAGCGAATGGAGTGTGAATCAGTTGCTGTTTGCAGATGATACTGCACTAGTGGCTGACTCAGAAGAGAGCTTGGCACGTCTGGTTGAGGAGTTTGGAAGGGTGTGCGACAGAAGGAAGTTGAGAGTGAATGTGGAAAAGAGTAAGGTGATGAGGTGTACGAGGGTAAAGGGTGAACGTAGATTGAATGTGGCATTAAATGGGGAGTTGTTGGAAGAGGTAGAGTGTTTTCAGTATTTGGGGTCATGTGTGTGTGTGGATGGTGGAATAGGGGGAGAGGTAGAGTTTAGAATGAATGAAGTACGAAAGATATGGGGGGGAATGAAGAGAGTGTTTGAATGTAGGTCACTGGGAAAGGATGCAAAAAGGAGATTGTATGAGGGTGTGGTGGTGCCTGCAGCGTTATATGGGGCTGAAACATGGAGTCTGAAAGTGGCGGAAAAGAGGAAGCTGAATGTAGTTGAGATGAGATGTTTAAGGAGTATGTGCGGTGTGACGCGTATGGATCGTGTGAGAAATGAAGTTATCCGAGAGAGAACTGGTGTGATGCGGGAGTTGGCTGATAGAGCAGAGCAAAAGGCACTGGGATGGTTTGGACATGTTGAAAGAATGGGAAGGGAGCGATTGGTGAAAAGGGTATATGAATCTGATGTAAGTGGAGTGAGAATGAGAGGAAGACCGCGAATGGGATAGACAGAGGGGGTAAGGAGAGCGTTGAATGCAAGAGGGATGACTGTGGTGCAGGTGAGAGAGGCTGCTCAGGACAGGGATGGGTGGAGAGAGCTTGTGTATGAATGAATGGATGGGTGTGGTAGAGGTCTGGTCTTGGGATGAAGCGGCAAGGGGAAACCAGCCTTGGCTGAGGCCCTGCTGTGGAGGTGCCCACGCTGGAGTGTGCAGCTGACCCTGGTGCAGTGTGGTGTGGCTTAGACCAGGCCTCAGACCAGTCACACGCACATACACACACACACACACTGAAGGAGGAGGGTTTGGGGAAGAGACAGAGGGAGCTAAAATTGTGTGCCTTGTCTAGGCTACCCCACCTTGGTGGGACACAGCCTTGGTAAATGAATGAATGAATTTCTTTTAAAAGGCTGCTAGAAGTTGAAGCTGGGGTAACTATGGTGCACTGGGGTTCTGTCTTCTTTTCTTTTCTACTTCTACCCTTCCTCTCCTCCATTCCTGATCATAATTTATCATTTAGTTCTCCATGCCTCTGTCTGGTACAGTGCGATTCATGTATTGTCCCTCTTTTCCTCTCCCCTCCTGGGGAGTGGGAGTGCTTCCAGACTCCAGTTGGCTCATCCGTGCTCCAGTTCCTGACCGTCTACCTCGCCTTTGCTCCCGCTCCTACACCTGGTTGTGGTTCCTGTCTCCGGCTCATCTCTGCTCTGTACCTGACCGAGTACCTCGTCTCTGCTCCTGCTCCTGGCTGTGGTTCCTGTCGCCAGCTCGACTCGCGCCTTTGACTGTCCCCACAACCACGACTGGATGAAGCTCGTCTGCTGGACTTTAAATATGTAGTTATATATTTAGATAAGTTAATTCTTCTCTAAGAGTTCTGGTACATCGCCTGTCCGTCCTGGGGGAGGATCCCTCCTTCATGTGGGCACCCCTGAGGTTTCTTCGTTTTTTCCGGAATCCGTTTTTTTTTGGGAGTTTTTCCTTACCGCGAAGGGGGGTCTAAGGGCAGGGATGCCAGTATAGCTTAGTCAGTTTGTTAGTCCATTTTTGTATTTTCCTATTGAACTCTTTGTATTCATGATCCTTTTGAGTTCATGTTTTACTTCGAAGCCCATCGAGACGACTGTTGTTGTGATTTTGGGCTATACAAATAAAATTGAATTGAATTGAATTGAATTGAACAGAAACCTTAAAAAGGAACCAAATCAAAGTAAAATGAGAGCCAGCTGTGGGGGCAAAACAATGGACAGAGAAGGAAGGGCGACCTCCAGAGGGATTACAGCTGAGCAGCAGGGGGGTGAACGTATCATAACCCCCTCCCCGAAGTCCGGCTACCAGATGGACCCCGACGGGGCTGATCCGGGTGGAAGGCGATGGAAACGGGCGATCAGCCCGGGGTCGTAGATGTGGCGCTCTGGGACCCACTGCCGATCCGCAGGGCCGTAACCCTCCCAGTCCACCAAGTACTGGACGCCCTTTCCCACTCTCCTAGAGGCGAGTAGCTCCCGAATGGTGTAAACAGGCCCTCCGTCCACCATCCGGGGAGCAAGAGGAGGCGCTGGAGCAGGCTGTAGAGGAGAGACCTTAGCAGACTTTAGCTTGCACACGTGGAACACTGGGTGGATCTTCAGAGAGGGAGGCAGGTCCAGTCTGACAGCCACCGGGTTGATAATTCGGGTGATGGAGAATGGGCCAATGTACCGGGGCTGCAACTTCTTGGAACCACCCTTCAAGGGAACGTCGGTAGCAGATAACCACACCTTGTCTCCCACCTTGTACTCCGGGGCGGGGGTCCTCCGACAGTTAGCCACCACGGTGAGCCGTTCCTGGTTCCGCAGGAGTTCTTGTCAGAACCTGCTCCAGGTACGACAACACCTCCTCACGAAAGCCGCCAGGCCCGAAGAGGAGGCCAAGTGTTCTTGGTGCGGAAACAAGGGAGGCTGGAATCAGTACGCGGCCAGGGAAGTTGTGCAGCCCAGGTCTTGGGATTCTTACTGCACATTGCCCGCAGTGAAGTATCCAGATCCTGATTGTACCTCTCTACGTGGCCGTTTGTCTGAGGATGGAATCCAGAACTCAGACTGACCTTGATCCCGAGGAGGTTGCAGAACTCCTTCCAGAAAGCCGCGATGAATTGGGGGCCCCGATCCGAGACGATATTGAGGGAAAGTCCATGAAGACGAAACAGATGCTGTGAGACCAATACTGCTAGTTCCTTGGCCGAAGGAAGTTTCTGCAGGGG
Organism: Oryzias sinensis; assembly: GCA_037389245.1. Taxonomy (NCBI): domain Eukaryota; kingdom Metazoa; phylum Chordata; class Actinopteri; order Beloniformes; family Adrianichthyidae; genus Oryzias; species Oryzias sinensis. The sequence goes on from CM074500.1 coordinate 27,215,414, forward strand.
AATAGCATGGGCTAATTTTGAGAAACGGTCGATAAAAGTGAGAATGATGGTTTTACCGCTTGAGTTTGGCAGTCCAGTGATGAAGTCCATTGCAACGTGGGACCAAGGTCTGGACGGCACAGGTAGGTAGGAGGCAGACCGGCGGGGGGGGGGGGGGGGGGGTCCTGGGGGTCTTCCCACTGGCACAGACGGGACAGGCAGACACAAAAGCCCTTATTTCAGAGGACATAGAGGGCCACCAAAAGCGCTGGGCTATAAGAAACACCGTCCACGTTACTCCGGGATGGCAGGCTAGCCGGGAGGAGTGCCCCCACTTCAAAACCATGGTGCATAGGTTAGATGGTACAAACAACCGGCCCTCAGGACAGCCTGAGGGAATGGAGGCCGGATCAGGAGCAAAAGCCTGTACCCTCCGTTCCAGGGACCAACGGGTGGTCGTCGGGTTTGATGTTCTTGCTAGTTAAATCGGTCAAAAAACTTGGCGAGGATTGAGGCGCTTAGCTGAACGAATGTACTCGAGATTTTTGTGGTCAGTCCAAACCAGAAATGTCTGCTCAGCTCCCTCCAACCAGTGCCGCCACTCCTCCAAAGCCACCTTCACCGCCAGCAGTTCTCTGTTGCCTATATCGTAGTTCCTCTCAGCAGGAGTGAGCTTGCGGGAGAAATACGCGCAGGGATGGATTTTATTATCAGACGCTCTCTGTGACAACACAGCCCCTACCCCAGACTCAGACGCGTCCACCTCCACAATGAATTGTTTGGAGGGATCAGGCTGAGTCAGAATAGGGGCTGTAGAGAAATGTCTCTTCAGCTCGTTAAATGCCCTCTCCGCCTCCTTATCCCAAACAAAGCGCACCTTAGCTGAAGTGATCTTTTGAAGGGGTGCAGCAACGCCACTGAAACCTCTGATGAAACGCCTGTAGAAATTGGCAAATCCCAGGAAGCGCTGTAGTTGCTTCCGACCAGAGGGAACCGGCCATTCCAACACAGCCTTAACCTTGGAGTCATCCATCTGGATCCTCCCAGGAGAAACCACATACCCCAAGAACCGAGTCTGCGTAGAGTGGAATTCGCACTTCTCGGCCTTGCAGTAAAGGTGGTTCTCCAGGAGGCGCTGGAGTACGGCTCTGACGTGCTGCACTTGGGACTCTGGGTCAGGAGAGAAAATCAAAATGACGAATCTCCTGCTGGGTTGGACATGGTCGCAGCGTAACGTTACGTGAAACCAAGGGGGTTAACCCAGATGCAGGAAGGACAAGGAGACTGAATGAACTATGAAGGCTATTTAATGCCAACGTGCTAAGCCAAACAGAGAGCATCCAAAAATGATGCTGCGACAAACATATGCAGGAACAGAAACCTTAAAAAGGAACCAAATCAAAGTATAATGAGAACCAGCTGGGGGGAAACAACGGACAGAGAAGGAAGGGCGACCTCCAGAGGGAGTACAGCTGAGCAGCAGGGGGGTGAACGTATCAGATTATGCAGATTTGCATCCTGAACTATTGTCACATTACCGTTTAAGTGCCAATATTAATCTGCAAAACAGCCTTTACTGTCCCCTCTTAGGTAGTGTGGTAGAACAGGTCGTAGGAACAAACTATGAAGAGAAACTGGAAAGTGCTCGGTTGGTAGGGGGAGAAGCTACCATGCAGGAATCAAGGGTTCGATTCCCGGAATGAGCAATGGTACTAGGGGCAATTACCATATCATTGGCGAGCAATTAACATCACTCAGTGAGGGTCCTTAGGCAAGACCCTTAACGCTACCGCCTCCTGAGCGCAGCTCGTCTGCAGCTCACCGCTCCCCCAGGAGATGGGTCAAATACGGAGATCACACACCTAGATGTGTGACAGAAAGGTACTTAAAAAAAAAGAGTGTTCAAATCTCTATTCAAAACATGACATGTACCTGGCTGTGGAGTAGAGGTAAAGCAGCCAAGCTCGGATCGCCCGTGTGTCCTTTTGGAAAGTTTCAGGTTGGCACCATTGTGAGCCAGCAGAGCCGCCACCATGAATAGGTGTGTGCATGGGGCTGTGGCTGTACAGCACTTTAGTCAAGGTAGAAAGGCGCTACATAAGTATACGCCATTTACTATCTTAGGGTTTCTTGGTTATTATTGAAACTTCAGTGAGGATGTTTGAGGATTTCTAGACCGATGTTTAAGCTAGTAAACGTTTTAATTTGTGCAGACAGACAACTCACTCAGTTACGTCCAGAGACCAGCTGAAGCACAAGAACGGTGGACAGTCATCATCAAAAGCTTTGGTACAGTGGACAACAGTATGCAGTAATGTAGTATCACCTCTTATTGGCGTGTTAACAAGTCCACCTATTTTGTCCAACCTAAATTTTAATCAATCTTTTGTCCTCACCAACAAATCAAAGGTCAGATGAGAGCCATACTCAGTCAGCAGCATGAAAACAAACTGTGTTATTGCATATGGTTCCAGGACGCTGTTGCTTACTAAAAAGAACCATCTTCTCCATTTTGGCAAGCCTGGGTTTCTTGCTATTTTATTGAGTGAGTGAGTTATCTGGGTTCCATTTCACAACAAAATATAGACAAGAAAAATGCATATTAGATTCAGAAAACCTTCTCAAATTATCCAGCCCTCCTCAAAGACTGTCCTAGCCTACGTTCACACTGCAGGGCTTAATGCTCAATTCCGATTTTTTGAAAAAATCCGATTTTTTTTCAAGGCCGTTTACATTTCCAATTAAATGCAAATTTTTGTGATCTACTGTGTGACCGTGCAATGACCCAGAAATGACCCACATGCGCAGAAGAGTACGGTGAACGACTTCACTCGTTGTTTGTGGAAGTAGCTAACGTTAACAATGGATGTCAACAACAGTGTTGTCAACAGTGGAGCTCTTTTTGGATCATTACATTTATTTTCACGAAGGAGCCAGCACAATTACAATCTTCTCATTTTAAGAAGGCAATGGAGCCAGGATGTGTGGACCCACTGTTGTGGAATGGGGATGTGGATGTGCTGGGGCCACGCGCGCGTGTGTGTTAGAGAGAGGAGAGAGCGCGTGCAGCGAGGTGAGGGGGGGCAGTGTGGGCATGCATTCTTGTGTGTTATGGAGGAAGGAGAACAATAATAAAAGAAAGTTTCGCCCAGAATAAATGCTAATGACACTTTATTAACCCGTTCTGGAGAATCTGAGGGTCCAAACGGGGCAGTGAACCCCGAGGAGGATCTGTCTTCGGTCGCCCGCGCCTCTGACCACGGTCGGAAAGGGAGAAAAAAAAAAGTCAGCCCGGCGAAGGTTTAACATCACGCTCGGCCATTTAGCTGGATATGTTTTCAAAAACCGCCCGGTTGCGATAAAAGCCCTGGAGTTTGGCCTGAATAGAGCGATCACCCCAAATATTAATCCAATCGGTGACCTGGCTTCCCTTCCACTGACTGGTCTCAGCAGCATTGTCTGTCATGGTTGATGTTTATGTTCTCGTTCCCGCCTATTTCAACGCAGAATGATGAAATTTGTAGCATATTGATGATGTATGGGTCGGATTCATGTGGCCTGGCCGGTCAGACGGAGGTCGTATTCAGGATTCAGGACGGCATACCCAAGTGGCCTGGGTCGCATTTGAAAAGATTGGATCTGTGTCGTTCAGACTGTCATGAAAAGATCAGATATGGGTCGCATAGGGGCAAAAAAAATCGGGATTGGGTCGTTTAAGCCTGCGGTGTGAACGTAGCCATTGTTCATGCCTCCAGAACTGGTCTCAGCAGTACGACAGGTTTATGAATCTTTTAGAGATGAGTATGTACTATAGTTAGCAGCATTATAGATTTATAACAAAAATATTAATGCCACAAACACAGAGCGCAGACCAAGCATCATCACAAAAAATATCAGAGATAAACAGAAATATGCCACTGCTATTTGTGAGCTGATCAGCCTGAAAAAAAGGGATGGAAAACAAAAGATAAAGATAAAAACGGATGGGTGGAGAAATAACTTGTATGTGAAAGGAACAGAGTCACATTGGACAAGGGAGTATTGTACAGGCAAACCAGAAAAGCAATTGGTTTACCAAGTAAGCTAAAGCTGACGATGAGTCTATCAACTAGCAAGAAAGACGTTTTACTGGTCGTATGTGCCACACATAAGCAGCCAAACATTGCTCATAGAGCACTGAGGGCTCAACAAGAACAAGTGCCCCTTTGAGCTCATTTCTTCTGACGATCTTCCCCTTAAATCAAGACATGAGTACATTTTGGTCTTTTTAATAATTTTACTCACTTCGCACAAGCTTACTCTACCAAGAACCAATCTGGTGAGTCTGCGGCAATTTCTTTTTTTTTATTTCAATTGAAAAAACTTTGGCTATGCCCGAATTTCCTCCCTACCCTCTAAGTACAAAAAAATGTATACTGCAGGATTATCTTGTGTCCTGGGTTGTAACCCTTGTGCTATCCTAGGAACTTTAACATTGGGAGTTGGTTCATCTAGACCAGTGGTCCCCAACCTTTTGTCACCGCAGACCGGTACAACGCAAGGCACCTTCACCGCGGACCGGGGGGGGTGCAACGCAGGACACGTTTACCGCGGTGTGTGTGTGTGTGTGTGGGGGGTTGGGGTGGACCGGGGACCACTGATCTAGACCCACTAGACAGAGCTCTGAACCTTTTTTCTTCAATGATTTGTGATCTTCACTGGTGTCCATGGATTACATGAAATCTTTCCACCTTTATCCACCTTTGTCATGGTAGGGAGAACACGTCAATGTAAGGGGGGGGGGGTCATCTAAGATAGCACAAGGGTTAAATGCAATTGTTGTGGGACCAACCACTACTGTATTGTGAAGAACTGTTGTGAGGTTCACTGAGTGAAAAGTGTGTAAATGTTTTATTGCAGATTTAGTGCAGTTGAATCCTGTATGTCCTGCAGTCTGAAGGAAAAATCTGTGCACAGGAAACCTCCTAAATGGGGGAGGTGAAACTTTCCTGAAATGGGCAACACATGGAGAGATGGATTAATGCAGTGATGGAATTATCTGTGTTCCTTCTTTATCAATGAGCAAAATTAAACCAAACAACAAACAAGTTACTGTGGACACAGGAAAATAAATACAACAAGCATCAAGTCCTTGCAGTTAAACCACAAAACTCAAACTGGCATCTGCAAATACATTAGAATCCATTAAAGACAAAAACTTTCCTTGATCTCTGAGTGCCTAAAGTTTGTGGATTGTGTGGCACACAGAACTCATGATTCTGTCTAACTGCTGCATGATAAATTACGCTTTTTGCTGCAGCTGAAAGGGGCAGGAAAAGGCCAACTTGATTATTTCACAGTGAACCCCATCACCCCAAAATGTGGCGGATAATCTGTCAAACATGAGAAACGCACAACACTTAAGCATGCTCAGAGTTACATGCCCTGAGAGGTCAGCTCTCCTAAAACACAGTCTTGGAACTTCAACTGAATCGTGGCTTCTGAAAAGCTCCATCATGACCTTCAAAAGGCTTAGAGGGAAACTCAGATTTCTTCCAAAGCATTACAAATATGGCATTTCAGCTTCAGGTTCCACTTTCATGCTGACTCAGATGAAGAAGTCGAGGGTCAAACTGAGCAGAACTTTTTCCTCAGAAGTCTTTGACCTTCCCGCTGTATTTATCTTTGCCCCGTCTTTGATCTAGTTTCCTTTGGTGGAAGCCAGCCTGTCACACCTCAGTGACCATCCGGTAAATGAGGATTTATTGCCCGATCCGCCTGCCCAGCCCTCTATATGAGGGCTTTTGTTTGGCAGGTGTTTCAAAAGCCCATTGCCAAGTTCAACCATGTGCCTTGCTCACAGTGTCAGAGAGCTGATCCAATTAGTTAACTTTTGAAAAATTCTTTCCATGATTTTTTTCAAAAACAGGCGTACTTCTCGACCAATTTCTCTGCTAAGAACCACAAGCTTTGGTCCAATAATTTACCTTCCCAGTTTCTTCTCGGTACTGTGAATCTGCAGCTTTGACCATCATTGCTGCAGGAAACAGCTCCACAAGATGAGCTGGAAAAAAGACAAACAACAAAACTGTGATGCATGTTAAGGATCTGCTGTTTGGTGAAGACTATGAGGATTTCATGAATGATTGTGTCTTCTCTAAGTGGTGGACAACAGCAGTGCTCATTGTGAGCCTAAAACAAATTTAAAAGAGCCTCACAACCTCTCTTTTATCCGTACATCTTCTTTTTTGACCTTCTGTTGTCCTTTTTCACTATTTAAAACTTTCTGACATGATTATGATACAAACAGCATTCATGAATTATTAAAGAAAAGACCAATCTGAGTCACATGGTGGACTTTAATGCAAAAGTGTTAATCAAAGCAGCCAAAGCACTTTTGATTTATTCACAAACATACATTTGTATTCATGGACACGTATATTTGTTTGCGTATTTCTGTGCAATATCAGAACATCTGCAGCAGACAGTAAGTATATTTTTTTCTGTACTACTCCTGGATATTTATTGAGAGTTTAAACCTTGGGAGAAGTTGCGCTATCATAAATTTAGGATATTTAGAGTTAGAGGAAAAAGATTAGATCCAAGTCTCCAAGACTCAAACCAACCAGTACCTTTATTCCAGCAGTGTTTTATCTACTCGCTGTCTTTTGAAAAAAATAAATGAAAAAGCCAATCTTTTGAAAGTCAAGGTTAAGTCTCCTGCAGTAGGAAAACATCCTCTCATTTTCTTCTTTTTCATTAAGCAATATTTTCTTATTTCTCATAATCTCCTGATCTTTCCTCTTTGTTAACATTCTTTATCATTAAAGAAAATTAGGAACTTCAAAAAAAAAGTGATGTGTATAATGTGTGTGAAAGTTATGCAGCGGTAAAATACAGTCAGGATTCAGAAGAGATTCACATGATTAATGTTACTTACATCTTTGTTCTTGGGATTTTGCGTCTCCAAGTATTATGACTATCATGGCCCATTGACACACAACTGTAAGTTAAAGAAATCTAGCATTATCACAGGTGCTTTTTTCAGTTTTACTAGTTGAATTGTGAGTTTTTCTTCTCGAACAGAGAGCTTCCATCTTCTTTATCCACCTTTGTACATCATTCTGTTATCTACTGCTTATCTGGACTGTGAAAAGAGAAACAGTTGAGTAATGGTTAATGAAAAAAAAGAGACTCCAAATAGTAGAAAATAGTTTTTTAATTGGGCTGGACGTACTTTGGTTTAGCTAAATCCAGGAAAACCAATCTAGAGGCGGTGCTTATATTCACTCCTCTGTTTGATTCAGTCCCTTTGAAAAAACACCGACTGACTGCCGGCCCTCTGCTTGTGAAGTACAGATGACCTATGACAGCGTGGAGTCATGTCTGCACCTTCAGCATCAGCAGACATTTAAGAGATCAAACAGGCGTGACATTGACTTTGTGCGTGTCTGTTCTGGGAGGGTTGGTGGGTGATGAAATTATGAAAAAGGATTTTGGTGGTGTGTTTTGATGAACCCGTTCTTCTTCTTCATATGCCTGTTTGCTGAATGGCATTACACTTTCTCTCTCAGTTTATTTGCCAGTGTTCTTATCTATCACATGAAAGGCCCAGACAACCCCCCATCAGGAGACGAATGATAATTGTCGATGCCTTTCCAGGAAGGCGCAGGTAAAGGATGTGGTATGGCATTTATCCCTGCTGGTCAAGGTGGGAGCAAAGCCGCTGTCTGCTGGGCGTAATTAGATGATACCTCTCTTTAGGACCACAGAAACATAACCACAGCCTAAGGAAATGTGTTCATGAATACGAAATGAAAAGTCAGTCTGGAAGCCATTCTCTAAACTGTTGAATTTCATGTTTGTAGTAATGTTTCTGAGGCAAACAGCAGGATGGGGCGAAAGTGTGTGTTCTTCTTAGTCACACGCGTGTCGTCAGGGAGTTAGACCTCAGCCTTTCCTCCTCCTGAAGTTATCTTAATCATGCTCGCCTGCCACACTTGGAACCTATATAAATGCTAATGACTTCTTTGAAATTGGACACAATGCTAACAGTTGTCTGCACATGTTAATAATATGCAACAGTAACATGAAGCTGCTGCAACCTTTATGATTGCATGGTTTAATGACTTTGGTGTTGTAACCTTTTAGCACTGGGCTGAAATGGAGAGGCATGTACAATGCAGTTCATTTTCTGCCGTGTCGCTCAACTCCAACCTGCAGTTGCTCCAGCTTGACCTTTCCACGGCTTCCACGGTCGCTGTAAATGTTAAACTTTTGTTTGGAACAGGTGTGCTACATGTGAATATCAGCCAAACATCAATTCAAACTAAGTTAAAGTGTTTAAATGAAAGAGAATTTGGAATGGCGGCTAATCTGCTTTCAGCGACACAGGATACAGGGTGTTACTTAACTTATCCGTACAGCACTAAAGACTGCAAAACACCTGTGCAAGCTGAGCTTGGCATGGTTCACTTAACTGTGCTGGAGTACAGAACAAAGCGATAGCGAGAAACAAACCTACTCCAGCTTTGGAATAAATGGATTCATGCAGAATATCACGTGTAAGTAAACCATTCGTCCATTTTAGTTTCAGCAACTCAATGATCATCCGAAATTCCTAAACAACCCAGACCACCTTCTAGAGAAACCGTTTGTGGAAGAAACTACAGAAACTAGTGCGAGTCCAATGCAATTCACTGAATCACCACTGGCTTACATAAGCAATTCACTTAAAAGTAAGAAACGTCTAACACCACAGTATCAACAAAGAAAATATGTTCTTCCCCAAAAGTCTTTTTCCTCTTTTTTTTCTCTAGATTTGGCTTGACTAAAGCCCCGCTTGGAGGGGGCGGCGCTCTATTGAAAGTTGATGGTTCATTTTAATTGGAAATAGATGGATGAGCTCACCAATAACTTGTGCTTTACACTGAAACCATTTTTACTCATTTCACACCTAAAAACCAGTCTTAATGACAGTTGGGACATTTTTTGATGGACTATAGAATACCGACTATACATCTAAAAAACAAAGGACAGTAGATGTGAAGAAGCTCGTCTGGGTCCCGTAGCTCACACAAAGATCCATCACAAAGTTGAAGCAAATGAATTTTGTTTTCCAGACTCTCCGGCCAGGTCAGAACCAGACAGTAGAGGTGAAAACACTGATTAGATAAATGTTTGTTCCCCATGTGGCTCTGTGGAGTCTCTTGCTGTTGCTAAATGAGCGTACCCTGAGGTGAGCAGGGTGATGAAGCAGCTGGCTGTCTGTTGAGATCTTCAGTGCCGTTGAAACCCAGACTTGATGCCCCTGGTACATGTGTCAAGCTGCAGACACTTCAAAGACAGTCAACCTCCCCTGCCAAGTGCATTCAATATTTCCATTCCATGTTAGTGTGAATGTTAATCTGTCAATGTCCACTGGAGATAAATGTTGCTTTATGAACCATTTTATGATTCCAGCATGATGAACATCATTCCCAATACTTTTTGATGATTTTTTTCTGTTTGTTACAAAACTGTCATGAACAGACCTTCTTGAAGCATTTCAGTTTCTTTGTGTCTTCAAGCCCCTTAGAAACAGTTGGAAGGGAGTATCTCCAAGGTCAATCCCCTTTCCTCCAACGAGCTGCAAATTCCAGATGAAGCACAAATCATGTCAAAGGGGCGGTGAGTGGGAGGGGCAAGGCAGGCAAAGACAGAGCTCCTCATATGAAGCCAGCCTCAGCTGTTTGCCTGGAGACTTGTGAAGGAAGATGTTGACCCGTCTGTGCTGAGAAAAACCATGTGCACCTCCGAATCTCAGCCCTCCACCCCCTTCATCCCACCGTGACCACATGGGGCTGGGCAGATGCCATGTTCTTCAGCTTCTTCCTGAGTGTTACACAACCTGACCTAATTAGTTCAGGTCATTCAGATGAGTTGAAGACAGCACAGACTTTGAGAAAGAATTCACTAAAACAAAAAAAAACGCATAAGAAAGTTCCTTTGGTTCTAAATGATGCTGTTACGGCTGTGGTCGTATTTGGTTTCCTTTGGTTCTGTTTGTTCTGTGTTTTGTGTATTATTTCTGTATGAGAGTGGGACTTGTGTTTTTTGTGGATCTTTGTTTGTCTGTCTGTGATTATTTGCAGGTGTGGTGCATGAAGGTGTGGCCTCCATTTGGACAAGCTGATGGAGGCAGCCTTAAAAGCACTACTTGGACCTCCACACCAGAAGGGAGCCTTGCAGCAACAGTCTCCACTGCAGCTTGGCCTTCTTCTCAAATTTGTTTTGTAATTCACCACCTGCTTAGTTATGTTGCACTTTAGAGTTGTGTTTTAGTATTTTGTAGTTTTTATGGTTTTGTGTCCACTCTGTTTAGTCTTTTGGTTAAGTGAAGCTGTAGGGGTGAACTCCCATTTTCTTCATGTTTTCTCCTGTTTTTGTTAGTCTAGGGAGGTTATTGTTTGTCATTTGATTTCCCTTTTCTTTCATTTACAGGTAAGATTCCATATTTCAGGTAGGGTTTTTTTTTTTTTTTTTTGGCCAGGGTTCACCCTGAAGCCTTTTTGCTTCACTTTTAGTTATTGGTGGTTTATTTGTAAATAAATTCGTTATATTTTGTATAGAGACAATGCGTTTGGTTTTTGTTGCAGTCAACTTACTAGCCAAAACGTTACTTTTTTATTTTATGCCGCCTCAGTGCCCCTAGACTCAGAAGGGGGCGTAACAGATGCCACTCCAGTTAATTGTGAAAATACAACATTGAATCAAGCAGCTAATAACAGAAAATCTTGTCCTGTTTTCTTTGAAAAGAATCATTTTCTTATTAGATGATCAATACATTTTGACCTGTCTGATCTACTGATAGTTCCTTAATGGAGTCATTGGTCAGCACTGAGGAGCTCTAAAGCTGGGTTCACACCGAACGCAATTCGTTCTTCAAATTTGTGTTGACCGCCTCTTTTTTGTCGTGCAGCAGATTCACTGCCCGCCGCCTGTCCGACTCTTTTTAGCCTAATCGCTACATGGAGCGGTGTCTGTATTTATCTCATTTACAATACATGAAAGACACAGAGGATGTTGGGAAATCCGGTTTATTTATTTTGTTCTGCAAACCGGGGGGGGGGGGGGGTATTCCAGAAAGCAGGTTATGCTAGCTCCCACGATAAGTTTGAGGCTAAGGAAGTTGATAACCTTAGCTTTCAGTTCCAGAAATGGAGGTATGATTCAGGGTAGGTCAAAGTTGCCATAGCAACTCATGCTCTTAACATAACCTGGTCCGGAGCAGGTTTAGTTGAAGGTTAGTTTGTTTACAGAGAGGTGAGGCAGCATGGCGTGTCCATTTGAAGATGATTTAGTGGATGAAGAAGCTCAGATAATACTTTTTCTACAGTGAGAGGATGATAAGACCACATATGGATGTTGGAAGGAGAAACTTTTTTACTTTGATCTAACTTATTTGATTCAGTTAAGATAAATCATTTGTTAAGTCAGTTTAAAAATAACACGTAGTTATCAGACAGTTACTTTACTTTCATTCAAATTGATTCAATTAAGTAGGTGTAACTTTGGTGCTGCTGTTAGATTGGCACCGCAAGGGATTGTGGGATACCATTCCCTTTACCTGTCTGGACGGATTTGGGTTTAAGTGTGGGTTTTTGACCAAATGTGTTTAGTTGTTTAGCTGTGTTTTGCTGAGTTATTTTGTCCTACTATGCTTAAGTCTCTGCACCATGAGTGAGAGGGAGGGAGAGGATGATGAGTTTATATAGCACCCCTACCAAGTACTATAATGACAATGACGGATAATTCTTTAATGAATTTGGGCGCAAGGTACACTTTTTTCCCGTCCTTTTTATTGTTATAAAAATGAGCATATCTGCCGGCTCATACAGACATATGAGAGTTCAAGAAATATAATTAATTAAGATGGAAAAAAATTTAATTGAATTGGAGTAATATGACATTTAGTTACGTAAATTTGAGTTGTATAAACAATTATTGAGTTTTATAGACGTAAGAAATTAGCTTGAATAAATTTAACTCAATTATTTGTTACCAATAGAAGTATTTCATTGGTGGCAAAATTGGATAAGTTATATATATGCGTCACAAGGAAAAAATGGAAATAAGATCAGAAACTCGTGCGTTTACTTTGTTCTTCTACTACAAGCAGAAACTCTTTCTTTTGATGATGCAGCCGTATTACTTTTTGATGGACGTACAATCTTCCTATGGTGTCATTAAAATCTCAGACTCCGTCTCACTAAAGTATTGCGCTCTCTTTGGTCCTCCACGCATTTCCATAGTGACTCCGGTAATCGGCGATGTATTGAGAATGTCTTCATGTACCTTCTGTGCATGAGCATTAACCCAGGGTTACCAAGTCGAGCGTAATTACGCCAACTTATATCCGGTCTTTTGGAACCAACATACCCAGAGTAAGCAAGTTCAGGCAGATTTCAGCCAGAGTTCAGGGTTAAAGTCAGGGTAGTTTAACCATGCTTCCTGGAATACCAGTACTCGTAGTTTGCGTTCTGCGTTCTGGTGATTTTCATGGTTGTACCCAGGGTTCGTACCCTGAACCGCTCCTCATTCTTTTTTATTCTGCTACCTATGACTGCAATGATTTGCAGGAAACCTTGAAGTTGCGAACCTTGGTCTCCTTAGCTGACTTTAAGACATCTTTTTTAGATGGGGTTTGAGATGAATGCAGATGTTAGACGTTTTATTGGGTCTCCTTCTATCTTTTCCTTGTAAACATTAACTTAGATCCTCCTGTAGACCTTTTATTATAGATATTCTCTGAATATGTCCTGTTTTATTTGTATGTGACTTATATAACATTGTCAATCTGTTGTATTGTGGCTGGAAAATGACAAATTGTTCTCAATTGTCCTTCCTGGATAAATAATGATTTAACAAACTAAATAACTAAGATTTTCCCACTACGGTAAGCTTCACCATCTACCGCCGGAGCTGTGTTTGAGTGACAGCCAGCTTCTGCTGTGTTTCCGTGTCTCTCTGATCCAGTTTGAAGACTTGCTGTCCCGCATTAACCATTGCGTGGCAGCAGTAACATCTTTTTCCACCCATCTGGGACTGGGTCCCGGGGGCAGCAGTCTAAGCAAAGATGTCCAAATAAAAAAAATAAAACAAAAGATGTCCAAACTTCCCTCTCCCCAGCCACCTCCTCTAGCTCCTCTGGGGGGACTCTGAAATGTTCCCAGGCCAACCGAGAGGCGTGGTCTCTTCAGCATGTCCTGGGTCATCTCTGGGGCCTCCGCCCAATGGGACATTCCCGAGGCGTCCAGGAAGCATGCCCAAGCCACCTCAACACTCTTGATGTAAAGGAACAGCAGCTCTACTCCAAGCTCTCCCAGGTTGAACAAGCTCCTCCCCCTACCTCTAAGGGAGCGCCTAGCCACCCTACTCCACCTGGGGGAGGGACACTCCACCCACCCAGAGGGAGCAAACTACCTTTCTCCATTCGAGAACCATGGCCTCACATTTAGCGGTGCTGACCCTCATCCATGCCGCTGCACACTTGGCCGCAAACTGCCTCAATGCACACTGGAGGTCCTGGCTCGATGAAGCCAACAGGACATCATCTCCCCAAACTAGACCCCCTCCAGTCCCTGGCTGTGCCTAGAATTTCTGTCCTTAAAAACTATGAACAGAAGCGGTGATAAAGGGGGAACCAAGCTTCAGCTCCGGTCATACAGAGACCAGACAGCCCTCAGTAAGGCTCCCCGGACCTCATGGGCACCCCAGTTTAACTGTCACCATTTTTTTCTCACTATAAAACTTTTTTTTATTACATTTTTTAAGAAGGATTTAGGAAAACGTTTGTTGGTGTAACCCTTTCTGATGCTGAACCACTGTCTTAACTTTACCCCCCCCCCCCCCCTGTTTACATAGTTGTCATTCTCATGTTTTCCTTTAGTTTGTTACAGTTTCTTCCGGTTGGCATGAGATCATTCCTGCCATTGTCTCCCAATTTGTGTTCCTGGTTTCTTAAATCGTTTTGGAAAACAAAAACTAATCACTAAATATTTCTCTGAATGTTGGTTCATTGTAGCTTGGTGGGTTAATCAGTTAGAGATATAACATAGAAGATTAAAGATAGAAGATTACTGCTATCTGTAAGAAGCTGCAAGTCTGTTTGGACAAAAGAGTTTCAAAAAGGCTTTAGGAATCGAAACACATTTCAACAGACAGTCATGTGAGTTCCTGTGCTAAAGTCTGGAGCAGCACGGGATCATCCTAAACGTCATGAGAAAACGCTGGCCAGGTGATTTAAGTTACCTGAAAGTAAAACATTACATAAAGTCAAAGGTACTTTTGACTTTAATTTAACACCATAAAAAAGGTCTGGTTATAAAAACTGCTTTACAAACACATGTGGATGTTCTTACATATGCTGTAATCTGCAAAGGAATGCTGTCCTATTTTTAAATCTCAGGTGTTAAACAGCAGGGCACACAAAAACATTTTTTTCCAAACGCAATTTCAGTTCTCTGTAAAACCAACGCAAAGTAATCCGGATACATGAGCAGTCAGCAGCCGAACAGATTGGTATGATGGGTGAATGTCCACTTTTGGAGTTTAAGAGAACAGCTTGAAGGCTAATCAGCCAGTGAAGTGGAGATCCTGTAGAAAAATATGTCATGAGCTGCTCCTCCCTCAGCAAGTCGCTGAATAGAGATCTGACTTATTTCCACTTTTGAAACACAAACACCTTTCTTGGTATGTTTGGATTGATGAAGCAAAATAAAACTGTTAAGAATCATATCATTAGGTCAAGCTCATGTAAATCTTTCAGTTATGAAATTCTCTGTTACATAAATGAATTGAAGGGCCTGTTTTCTAAAACAGGCAAAAAGTGGCCAGTCGTTCATCACTGCATGGCAGGATGAGGTCACATTTGTGACATAAATTTATTAAAAAAGATGCAGAGTTTCTTGCACATGTTCTATGTGCACTCAGCAGAGGATGTAACCTGTTTTGCAGGGGACAACAGGAAGTCCACTGATACACCCGGCAGGCAGCTTGTCAATCTTTGACAGTACATGACACCATCAACACAGGGCTTGACTGGAGCCACAGGAAGTGTATCATGTTTACATCAACATAACATGAATATTTTAAAATTTTACCGGTCTACTAAGTTCAAGGACAATATCCATAATCAAGATATTGAAATGATCAGAAACAAATGGCCTTGAAACAAACTCAGTGCAACCTATAGGACACATTTCTCTGAGGAGTTCAAAGACACAAACATTCAGCTTCAGAGCCTTTTGGAGTGGGCTGCCCCACACTTCCTTGTATGATTGCTCTTCCTGTTTTTCTGCCAAACTGCCCACAGAAAACATTATCAGGTGAAGTTGGTCACCGCATGGATGTAGGGGAGGGCCTCTCCCTTCACGCTGACAGCTGTCCTGGAGTGATTCACTAAATGAGCTCCAGAAGTGACAGCCTGCAGTGAAACACATCCACAGTTCCCCCAAGAGGGTCACCTGCATGAGATTATCCAATCTCATAGCTGTAGAATAGTAAAGCAGGAAAAGGGCCTCAGTATCAACCAAATCAGGAATCAGGAATCTTTATTGTCATTTTATCACAGTGATAAAATGAAATTAGGGCCTCTGGTCCTGTTCAGCCGTTTACAGTGAGAAAACAGGAATAAGTAAATATCAATATAATGTAGTATGATTCCTATTGAGTATTGCACAGTGGAGAATATATTACATTATAAACATGGCTGCCTCCCAGAGAGGGAGAAAAAGCAGCTTCAGAGATTCTGCTTGGTTTCATTTATACCTTTCTGCTGTGGATTCTCATCTGATCTTCGCAGCTTCAACGTGTTAACAGTGAGCAGTGTTTCAGGTTCAATATGAATTGCTAATAAACTCTGAAAATCAAGTAAAAGAGGAGAAATAATCCACTACTAACTGTTTTGCTATGAAAACAAAGGATGTGTTCTAACCCTTGTGCTATCTTAGATGACCCCCCCCCCCTTTCATTGACGTGTTCTCCCTACCATGACAAAGGTGGAAAGATTTCATGTAATCCATGGACAGCAGTGAAGATCACAAATCAATGAAGAAAATGATTACTTGTCTGCAGTCATAAGATGTGAGTCTAAGCTCCGCCCCCGCCTCTCTTTTTTTCTCTTTTTACTTGTCCTGTCCTACAGCTGGGCAGACAGATGAGAGCTGAGGGCCTCTTGTGTTGGACATATTTTACTTTAACAAGAGAGGTTATTAATCTTCAGACAAACCAAAGGTATGTCTGAATAAACCCCTTTTGTAATTGAGGCCAAACTTTATTAATTTCAATCATGTTTGAAAATTTTGGGTGTTGGACCGGACGGAAAAGGAAAGAAGGGAAGAAGAGAGAGGGATGTTAGAGAGGGGGGAGAGGAGGGTGATAGTGAGGGGGATAAGACCATGAAGCATCATAAAGCAACACGTTTACTGATGTTTATCATTACGGTAAGGTTCAAATGTAGTACAAAAAGCGGCGGGGCCAGTCCACACACACTCTCAAATGATGTCAACACACCCAAAGAAGGCTGCAAAAATGTCCACATGTCAACATGTACACATAACAGATAGTGTTCACACACGCATACTTATGCCTTAAGAACCAACTAGTGTGAAATATTTCATTCATTCACACAAACTGTTAGTGCAAAGGCTAACACCTGTGCTCAGGTGAGTGTTTATGTTCTTCTAAAATGGATGGTGGAATGTGAAAAGAAGGAGGAGGAGTGCCCAGCCACCCCCACACCCAGACCCCCGCCACAGCAGCAGCGGCAGCTGGACCCCCAACGCCCACACGCAGCAGGCAGGGGACAACCTCCCCCTGGGCGACCAAGACCGCCACCCAGGCCAGGACCAGCAGGACCGCCGCAAGGCCCCCAGAGCCAGAGAGCAGGGAGGCACGGAGGTAAAGAGAGCAGCCGCCCCAGCCCAACCAGGAGAGCAGCCCCCCCGCCGCCAACGGAGAGCCTTAACCGTGAGGGCCCCACCGAGAAGGGCACCCACAGCCCAGTCGACAACCCCATCACACCCCGCCTCTACCTGTTCATTTTTTTCGTTCATCCATCTGCATCAGCAGCCTAATTCCCGGCATCCCTCCCGATTTTATTTTTTTGCACTTCAAGGACTATGCCATCTCCATGATTAATTCCACCGATCTAATGCATGGCTGGGGAAGACGGATATCGCTGATTTTCTACCTCTATCAATTTCAGTGGCATGCCTCTTCTTGATGCTAGGTGGTGCTCAAATTGCTATTTATCAGTTTACCTTGCTGGTCGTATCATTAGTCCCTATGTTTTAATTACATTTGTCAGGAAACCCTGTGCTGGACTTTATGTAATTCTATGGGCTCCCCTTTGTTTTGTGTATAGCACTGACGTCATCGCCCTGCCTCTCCTCTGGAAATGGTAAGTGAATTGAATTAAGGGACACTATTCATGTGTGATGTGAAATGAAAATGCAATCCCTTGCATTTTCGCTTTTAATTATGACACAGAATAAGCGTTTTTTAAGTAGAAATGAAAAAGCATTTTGAAATATTGGTTTTTCATTTTAATTTTGAGTCATTTGACCATGCACCAGTTTCTGTTACTATTTCAAGGGAAGTACCCACACCCTCGGGTTCAACCTGGAGGTTTAATATTGCCTCTGTTAAAAGACCAGGAATTTATTGAATTCTTTAAAAAAGAGTGGGAAAACTTCTTAGAATTCAACAATACTTCTGAAATATCACCAAGTATTCTTTGGGAAACAGCAAAGGCAGTCATGAGAGGGAAAATCATCTCTTGTTCTAATCTGATAAAAACGCAAAGAGAAAGCAGATTTATTAGAATTAGAAAATAAAATCAAAACTCTGGAGACTGCTTATGCTGCTTCTGCACAGGAACACATACTGGGCTTAATTCCGAAAATTTAAAGCTGCAGTTAAATGACATCATCAATAAACAACAAACACAATTGCAGATACAAAGGCTTCGACTGAAAGATATGAAAACTCAAATAAATCTGGCAAATTTCTATCTAATCAGCTTAAATTAATAAAGAAAATTCAACAATTGTTTTGGTTATGGACCAAACAGGGAATGTCACCATGAACCGGTAAAAATTATTTTTTAATTTTTATCAAAAACTTATACACTCCACAGATCAATCCATCAGAACAAAGCATCAACTCATTTCTTAACAATATAAAACTCGCCTGCTAAACGAAGATCAAATCACAAATTTAGACTCTCCGCTTCCGCTGTTCGAGAGCTTCATGAAGCTCTGTTACTTATGCCTAACAGCAAAGCACCAGGACCCGCATTTGCTTTCCTGCAGAAAGCTGAGAAGGAATTCTGGGAACAACTGGCAACTAACGCTTATAAAACGGTAACATTATCAATGAAAGCCACCCTACCACCTAACATGAACTCTGCCAACATTATCCTTCTTCTAAAACCAGACAAAGACCCCACGAGTCCTTCAAGCTATCGCCCCATTTCTTTAATTAATGCAGATAAATTATCTGCAAAGCACTAGCACAGAGAATAGAAAAAGTTACTCTCACATAATTCACTTTGACTAAATCCGATCTATCAAAGGCGCAGACACTCGATGAGACAATGTCCGCAGACTCAAGAATCATAATAGACTTGCCACCATCAAAACCAGGAAATGACTATACTATCACTGATGCCGAAAGTTTTGATAGAGTAAATTGGAAGTTCTCATTGCTGCCTCCATAAGTTTGGGGTTTGGAGAATCATTCATCAATTGATCAAATATTATATCACAACCCCAATGCATCAGTTAGAACTAATAAACAGATTTCCAACAGGTTTTTCTTGAAGTAGTGAACCAGGACAGGGTTGCCCACTCTCCCCCCCCTCTCTTTTGCAATATTTATCGAGCCTCTAGCTGCAGCAATAAGACAGAATGAGAGCATTAAAGGAATAAAAACCCCAAACACAGCCATCATAAAAAATTAGTCTTATGCAGATGACATATTACTGTTTTTAAGTAATATACATATTCTGTAAAATGAAACGCAACAACCATTAATGAATTCTTCATATCAGACTATTCCATTAATTGGAACAAATTGTTTTTATTACCACTGAACAGTAATGCGGAGTATGACTCACAATACCAGCAATCAGGCAATATAAAATATCTAAGTATTTATTTTTCCAAAATATCAGAATTGGTGCATCTAAAACTACACCCCCCATTACTGAAAAACATACAGGACGATTTTAACACGCTGGACCAACCTCTTTGTCCCTATGGGCAAGGTGGTCACGTAAAATGAAAAATCTTACCCAAAGTTAATTATCTCTTCTCAATGATTCCTACACAACCGCTATTGTACCGAAATTCAAAATATTAGACTCATCCATATCGCTTTCTATGGAAATTAATAAACCTGCAAGAATTAGTCTAAACTTTAAAATCTGCAAAAAGCTGTGGAGGATTAGAATTACCAAACTTCCACAATTACCGCAACAGATTACACATCTTAAAATGGTTAAAAAATAATCCAGAAACCAACTCATGGTTAGACTTGGGAACAGCGCTATGTATATATCAACCTGTCAGGATCTTCCATTTATTAGCCAAATAGTAAAAACAGGATTTTTTCAAAAGTATTAATATTATAACGCCACTTAACAGCCTGGTGGGTAGCTGCCCGGGGTCCAGCGGCGCTGGATGGGCTTCCCATCTACACCTGCTGGGATCGGCCCTTCCTGGCTCAATTTATTGGCACGGGCAGGGGGTTGACTGGTCGGGGTCTCCGCTGAGGCCATCGGCGGTTACCCCGGCTTGTTGGCTGCCCTGGTCCCGCCGGGGCCCGGACCAGAGCTCTCTAGTCAAGGCCAGGGTCGGGGCCTGGCTTGTCTGGGGGCCGACACTTTCTGGCTCCCTCTCTGTGTGTGGGGTGGTGCTGGGCTGGGGTGTCGGCGCCCGGGGTGGGCCCTGAGCTGGTGGGCCTGGATTCCTTGCTAAAGTGGGGGGTCATTGTTTGACCACCGGGGGATTAGTCCCCAACTTCATCTCTTCCCTCATACAACCCTCATAATAGGGTGAGGGGTGGGGGGGGCGACTCATGATGAGCCTTGGGGGTTACTAGGCAGTGGCCCCCCTCCCATGGTTGCCGTGATGGAGGGCCCCCCCCTTGGTTTTAGTATTTGCACCTTAGACATGTAGGGCTTTGGTGGGGGTGCTTGGGACATCACTGCCAGCAAGCAGCGGATGTCCTCCTAGCACCCTTACTCCGCTAATTTTAACCGGCATCTTAGTACGAGAAATTCTTGGTGGGGAGGGTGAGGGACGCCATCAGAGTAATCAGGAGATGTCCTCTTAGTGCCCTACCCACCAATTTTAACTGCACCCTTTAGTACACACACACCTCTCTCAATATATATACATCCCAACACAAACACACACACGCACACACACACCCTCTCTAACACACACATTATTTCAAAGGAAGGTGGGACCTAGGACCATCTGTCCCTGCCTCTACACTCCTGGTGGGGGGGTACGTCTTTTTGCAACGGAAGTGTCAGGTCACCGGGTGCTTAAGCCTTGCCCGCGGTGTTTCTCCACGCTGTGGGGTTCATACATTACATCTGGAGCCGGGGTTCGTGGTCCCTGGGGGGTGGGTTCTGGTCCTTGCTCCTGAGGGTTGGACCTCTCCAAACAGTGCACCCCTTGTGGGCCCTCTTTTTTCCCCGGGGTTCACCCTTCCTGGGCGGGGACGGCGGGCCCCTACCTTGCTCCTCCCTGGACCAACCGGGCCGGGCGGATGGCTGCCTGGAGTGCGGAGCGGGGTTCCCTTGGGGGGTCCTGGCTCGTACCTGGGGTTGGGGCGGGGGGATGCCCGAAACTCCTGGGTGGTGGTGGGGTGCTCGTCTGGGGCTGTGGGCGTCCTCCTCCGGTGGGGCCCTGCGTTGGGTTCTCCCGGCGCGGCGGGGGGGCTGCTCTCCTGGTTGGGCTGGGGCGGCGCTCTCTTTCCCTCCGTGCCTCCCTGCTCTCTGGCTCTGGGGGCCTTGCGGCGGTCCTGCTGGCGGGCTTGGTCGCCCGGGCGGCGGTTGTTCCCTGCCGGTTCCCGTGTGGCGTTGGGGGGATTCCGGCTGCCGCTGCTGCTGCGGTGGGGGTCTTGGGGTGGGGATGGCTGGGCACTCTCCCTCCTTCTTTTCACGTTCCACCATCCATTTTAGAAGAACATAAACACTCACCTGAGCACAGGTGTTAGCTCACCTTTGCACTAACAGTTTGCATGACTAAATGACTGAAATATTTCACACTAGTTGGTTTTAAGGCATAAGTATGCGTGTGAACACTATCTGTTTTGTGTGCATGTCGACAGGTGGACATTTTTGCAGCTAGCAGGTGTGTTTATAACATTTGAGTGTGTGTGTGGACAGGCTCCGCCCTTTTTATACTATATTTGAACCTTACCATAATGATTAACAACCAGTAAACTTGTTGCTTTATGTTGCTTCATGGTCTTATCCCCCTTCCCCTCCTATTATCACCCTCCTACCCCCCTCTCTCTAACGTCCCTCTCTCTTCTTCCCCTCTTTCCTTTTTCGTCCGGTCCAACACCAAAGATTTTCAGACATGATTGAAATTAATAAAGTTTGGCCTCAACTACAAAAGGGGTTTATTCAAACATACCTTTGGTTTGTCTGAAGATTAATAACCCCTCTTGTTAAAGTAAAATATGTCCAACACAAGAGGCCCTCAGCTCTCATCTGTCTGCCCAGCTGTTGGACAGGACAAGTTAAAAAAAATAATAATAATAATTTTGAGTCATTTGATGCAGCTACATTTTGAAAATGAAAAAGCATTTCTGTTAATCCATTTTAATTGTCAAATTAGACATTTCTAAATGAATTTTGCTACACATTTACTAGAGAAATTCTTGAAAATGAAATATCAAATAGCATTTTCTTTATCATTTTAATTAAGTGACAGAATAAGCAGTGTTTAAGAAGAAAATGAAAAACATTTTGGTGGATTGCTTTTTCATTTTAATTTTGAGTCAAAAAATGCAGCTTCATTTTGAAAATGAAAAAGCATTTCTGGTTTTGACTTTTATTTTTAATTATGCTACAAAATCGCTTCCATAAATTTGATCCTGGCTGTAGAAACTATATCACTGACGCCCTCTAGCTTCAGTTCCAAGAGTAAAGTTTTGCGTCCGCAAGCCAATCCTCAATCTGCCCTACTTTCAAGCAAATGACGAGCAGCAGTCCATTTCTACATGAAATGTTGAACTACCTCATCTACGAATCTCCTTGGTCCTTGGATACCCTTCCATTCGTCTGCTCCTCTATGTCCTTCAGAAGGTGCGTCCCTCCGGAAATGACAAAGATTATTTCTCTATTATCATTTGTGCATATAAAATTTTGGTGTTAAGATTACATGCAGGTTCCATATTTCACTGTCGATTCTCTGTTGGAATCTGTGCTTCTGATGGTTTTCTAGGGTGCAATGAATACACAAATAGAACCTTCTCTTTAAACTCACTACTTGATTCCACTTTCTCAGATTTATTCTTTAACCCTTGTGCTATCTTAGATGACCCCACCCTTCCATTGACGTGTTCTCCCTACCATGACAAAGGTGGATAAAGGTGGAAAGATTTCATGTAATCCATGGACACCAGTGAAGATCACAAATCATTGAAGAAAAAAGGTTCAGCACACTGTCTAGTGGGTCTAGATGACCCAACTCCCAATGTTAAAGTGCCTAGGATAGCACAAGTTTTAAAAGCATCTTTATTCCCTTTATCTCAAGCATTCTAAAACTGATCAGTTCTACGTTATTTATGTATTAATTGCCAAGACTAATACTGCTTTTGTCTTCATCTATGCATCACTTCCTGAGCCTGCGACCCCCTACTCCCCAGTCAGCACTTCAGTTTATGGTGGATGGCCTGAAACCCTTGACAAAGTTGGCTGGCTTCAAAGTTCCACAGTCTCTGCTCGTCCTGCAGTTTCCCTGTTGCCCCCACACTCCTTGAATTGGTGCTCAACGACAGCTGCACTCCGCGTACCTATTTCTGCACTGAAAGTGATGGGGCGGTGGATCTCCTCCGCGTACCAAACAGACTTCAGACTTTAAATCAACCAATATGTTAGCAGCAGAATGGAATACAATTTCTTGGATTATGGATGTTTGAATACTATATTTTGCCAGGTGGAAGCCTCAAAATTAGGATGTCTTAAGCTCGTATTTGTCACGGTGCCTCTGTCAGCTCTCCCTCCCCTCGCTCTCCACTTCAGAAGATTGGAACCAGCTGTGGACACTCAGCTCATCTACCTCACCGCCTTCTTAAGGAGATCCAGCCTAGCATTCATCGCCAGTTCGTTACCTACCTCAATGCATTTCTGACTCTCTAGTCGTTCTGGCTAAGTTTATGGTCTGGCCTGTACTTACCTTGCCTGTCGATCCGCCTCCAGGTTCTGCATCCACGATTGTTCACCTGGAAGTTCTTCATCACGATCCGCTTCAGCCTCGCCTCACGTAACGCCTCGTTCCTGCTCTCGCCACGGCTCCCAAGACATCAGGCAGTCAGCGGTGTTCCTCTCAGCAAGTCTTGCCCCGCTCCAGCCGTGCCCGTTTCCAGCTGTGCTCCCAAGACTCCACGAGCGGCTGCTACGCTCCAAGCTAACAAACTACTACAGCTTGGAATTTTAGTTCCCTGCCTTGGAAAATTAAAGACTCTTCGTTTCTCACTAATCGCCTGGGTTTTCTTCCGAGTTTTCAGCATCTGGGTCTGCCACATCATACCAACCATGACAGTATTATTAGAATGCAAATAGAATCATCAAATTTACGGCCTTAAGCCTGTATCATAGTACTTCAGATGGAAGCGTCAAAATTATGGATGTTACTTAAGCTCGTATCATGGTGTGCCAGTGGAAGCGTCGGATTTTGGATGTTAAGCTTCGTGTTGTCTTACAGGTTTGGTTCATGGCGGTTTCAATTTATAGTTCCCTACAGCGTCTTTGCGGACATTGGCTCCACATTCAATTTGCCTGGCTCTTTGTCTCTTCTATCTAGATAAGTGTGTTCCACTTCGTGACGCTGTACTCGAACGGGAGCGGCCCAACGGTCAAAGGTGCCGGGTCACACAAAGCCGTCATACTTGTAAGTCTGAATATGGAATGCCTCAGAAACACACTTCATCTGACGTTACACACTGATTTTACATTCACATTCTCTTTAACTTTGATGATCTTTTGGTGTTGGGGGTAGTTTATTACCCAAAAGTTTTATGGAGATCTTGTCTTATTTAACTGAACGGAGCTTTATGCCAAACTAGAAGGATGTGAAATGTCCTTACTGCATGAGTTGTCTGACTGAAATACTGTAACTATTCCTCATCTCTGTGTCTGGCTGGATCAGATTTCCTCCTCATCACAAGCTGTGTCATCATTGGCACCGTTGGAGGAATCACACAGAAGCTGCTTTTTTTTTAACTTGTTCTGTCCAACAACTGAGCAAACAGATGAGAGCTGAATGCTTTTTGTGTTGGACAGTTTTTATTATTTCAAAAAGAGGTTAAATATCTTGAGAAAACCAGAGTGTAAATTTGTATAAACCCCTTTTTTTGTTTTCTTTTTAATTATTTTTATTTGTTACATTTAGTGTGGGGGGGGTAGGGGAAAGGTGTGTGTGTGTGTGGGGGGGGGGGGATAAAGGGAGAGAGGGGGAGAAAGTGGGGGAGACAAGCGCTGATTTGAATAGGTTATTATTTTAAGCTGTAACAATTATACCAGATCTGCTGAAAAGACAGATATTACATCGAAAGGTGAAATTGTGACACGAATTTGAGTGGAAGACATCTGTCCATCAATACACTGTGGGTTAGGAGGAGGGATGAAGCAGGCAGGGAGCAGTGTGGCAGTGTGCACGTGCACGTGGGGGTGGAGATACATGCATGCTGCCGAAGTGAACCGTGTGTTCATAAGGGGAAACAGATCCTACCCAGCCAGACCAGCAGAGGGGGGGGACACCCCAGGCCAGGAGCACCCACGGCGAAGGGGCCCACGCAGCCCAGGAGGGGGGCCCCTCCTACGGCACCGGGAGGCATAAGCGAACCCGGCATCTGGGCCCCCAGACCACATAACAGGCATGCTCGGCCGTGGTCGGCCGTACAAGGCGGCAACCATGGGGGCCACCAGGCACCGGACACCGAGAGGCGGGCCAAGGACGAAGCCAGGGCCCAGAGGACCCATGAGCCGCCCACCACCCAGCCAGAGCCCTGTCTCCGCACGCCAGCCCTGGCACCTGACCCAAGCAACCCAGAGATCACCGCGCAACCACAGCTCCACCCCCCACTACTCTACCCTCTACAACCCCCTTACACTACGGGGAACCAGATCCTAACCAGCCAGACCAGCAGAAGGGGGGGGGACACCCGAGGCCAGGAGCACCCGCGGTGACAGGACCCACGCAGCCCAGTAGGGGGCCCCCCCTACGGCACTGGGAGGCATAAGTGAACCCGGCTTCTGGGCCCCCAGACCACATAACAGGCAGGCTCAGCCGTGGTTGGCCGTACCAGGCGGCAACCATGGGGGCCACCTGGCACCGGACACCGAGACGCGGGTCAAGGACGAAGCCTACCCATGTATGGTGGTGTGGGTGTGCTGTGTGTGTGCTACAGGTAGAATAGGAGGTCTCCAGTGTGGCAGGCCCCACCGCTGACAAGCCGCAGAGCCCCCCCACCCGGGGTCCCTCTGCGTGTGGTGTGTATTTGCTGTGTGTGTGTGCTGCTAACATGCAGTGTGTGTGTCTAAAGTGGAAGTTAAAATTGTGGGGCGGACCAGTGAAAGATGGGCACGGATGTGTCACGGTGAAGGGTGGCTCGAGAGCCGGTGGGACCCAGATGCAGAGGCGGAGGCATGAGGATCAGGGGCTAGTGGGTTTAATAGACAAAAACAAACAAAAGGCGCTGCCGAGCAGGATGACAAAATAAAACTAAAACTTACAGTGGCGTGGCGAGGGACAAGGAACAAGGCATGGCATGACAAGAACACCAGACAGGAATACTAATGGACCAACACAGGAGGAAGGCAGAGACAAGACTTAAATACAGACAGGGCAGACAAGACACAGGTGAACACGATCAGGGCAGATGGGGACCAAAGGAAGTAAAACTCAAGAAACAAGACAAGACAGGAAACCTTTCAAAATAAAACAGGAAACAGAACTTAACCATGACAGAAGACAGAAAGCAAAAACCAATACAAAAGAAACTCAAACCATGACAGGATGTTTCATCTTACCCCCCTCCATAAGACCATCCCCGCAAGGCCCTATATGAATCAAGGTGTCTAATATATGAGTAAAAGTGGAATGGAGGGTGGGCGCCAACATGACCCCAAAGAGAGACACCCCAAGTGACCCCCACCATCATGTCCCACCCACCCAGTTCCCGGAGCCCTATGACCCAATGCGTCAAATAACAACCCGTAGTTTCACATTGACACCCCTGACAATACGTGTGGCACCCAGCCCAGGTCATAATCCTCTCCCCTCCTCAAACTTATGGTGCAAAAAAAAACTAAGGAAACACTATGGGATGAAATAGCTAAGGGTGAAACAACATATAACTGCCATATGACAGTTACAACTCTCTCTATTAGGGAAACGGGTAGAGTTTTCAATCTAGTGTGATCAACCTCAATTGTTTGGGTGTGGTTTAGCTTGAATAGATCAGAAAGCCTGGAGGAAATATTTATACCTAAGTACTTTATGTTGCCTGTTTGTAATTTAATGGAGGATGGATTTAAATAGTTGCAAATAATTGGCAGAATTGTGCTTTTAGACCAGTTTATGGAGTATTCTGAAACCGAGGAAATGTATTAATTAGGGAGATGGTTTTGCAAATGGAAGATTGTGAATTTGGAATAAATAGTAAAACATCATCTGCATAAAGACTCATTATGTTCTAGATTTCTGGTTTGAGTGCCTTCAATGTCTTTACTTTGCCTAATTGAAGGAGCAAAAGGTTCAATAAATAGTGCAAACAAAGACAGAGATAGTGGACAGCCTTGTCTGGTTCCTCTTTGTAAATTAAAGCTTGGAGATGTTTGATCATTTGTTCTGATACGAGCATTAGGAGAGGCATATAATATTTTAATCCAGTTAATAAATGCTTTTCCAAAGCCAAATTTATTCAAGGTGGCTATTAGAAATTTCCAGTTGACCCGATCAAATGCCTTTTCTGTGTCCAGTGACAAAATGGTTGCTTCTCGGTTGTTGATGGTTGTATAATCTATGAGGTTGATTAATCTGCGCATGTTGGTAGATGAATGTCTACTCTTTATAAAACCTGTTTGGTCAGGATGTATCAGAGAAGGAACTACCTTCTCCAGCCTTCCTGCCAACTCTTTGCAGATTATTTTAAGATCTGCATTAATCAGCGATATGGGTCGATAGCTGGATGGTGATGTGGGATCTTTCCCAGGTTTTAGAAGTAAAATAATGTTGGCAGAGTTCATATTTGGAGGTAGATAATTGTTATCCTTAGTTTCTGATGTCATTCTGAGAAAAGTGGGAGCTAAAATTTGACAAAACTCTTTATGAAATTCTGCTGGAAAACCGTCTGGTCCTGGGGCTTTTTTACTAGGCATGTTGGTTAATGCTTTATGTAGTTCTTCTTTAGTAAAAGGGGACTCCAGGGCTGTGATTTGTTCCTCTGTTGGTCTAGGCAAATCTATGCTATTGACAAAACTATTAATGTCATTGTCTGAAGGATCAATTTGGGATGAGTAGCGGGATTGGTAAAAGTTTTAAAAACAGAGTTTATTGTGGCTGGTTCATGTGTTGCGTTTCCTGTAAGGTATATGACTGATGGAATAGTTGTCTTTTCTTTGTTTATTTTTAGTTGATTTGCCAAAAATTTCCCAGATTTATTACTATGAGCAAACCTCTCCAAGCGTGATCTCTGTAATAAAAACTGTGTATTTTGATTAGTTATTGCATTTAATTTAATTCGGACTTTTCTTATTTGTTGCAGAGTTTGTTCATCCAGAGAGTTGCTGTAGTTTTCCTCTAGCAATCTAATTTTTTGCTCTAAATCCCCTATTTTAGAGTTTTCTTTTCTTTTTTCATACGATGAGAAGGCGATTATTTTGCCTCTCATGACTGCTTTCCCGGCTTCCCATAAAAGGCAGGAGGAAATTCCTAAGTAGTCATTAGGGATGTGTAGCGAGCCCAGGTATTGAACGAGCCCCGGGGCAACATTCTTCAAGACCGCAGTATCGGTAAGATCTGACCTTCAACGGTTCTGCTATCGTAACTGGAGAAGTTGCTTTTTTGTGTCCCACAAAATATAAACGTTATTTGCCATATTTAACCCTTGTGCTATCCTAGGCACTTTAACATTGGGAGTTGGGTCATCTAGACCCACTAGACAGTGCTCTGAACCTTTTTTCTTCAATGATTTGTGATCTTCACTGGTGTCCATGGATTACATGAAATCTTTCCACCTTTATCCACCTTTGTCATGGTAGGGAGAACACGTCAATGTAAGGGGGGTGGGGTCATCTAAGATAGCACAAGGGTTAACTCACCAAGTCAGTCAATTGTCCGTTAATTCATGATGATATTAATTTCGCTATTCTCGCTGAAGAGGAGAGGTCTGTCTGGCTATTTGTGTGCACGGGGGGCGAGCGTGTTGTTCAGACAGTACGCGGCGCACGCACACACGAACGCTACCAAAGATATACGATGGCGGAAAGAGCTAAACAGTCCAAAATGCGGCTCTTTCCTCCTTGTGCTGCGGCTCTCTGTGGTTTAGTAAAATAACCATCATGTTCTCAGATTGTCGTGGTGCCTTAAACGCCGTCAGAGCAGGCAGGAGGAAGAGAGCAGCGTGAACACGCGGAGGGGGCGTGTCTGCAGCTGTGAACGCGACCAGTCTGTTATGGAATGGAAAGTTTTTCTAGAAAAAAGTCAGTGGCGATCTTGTAGGGGACACGTGAGCGGCCAAAAAAAAAAAAAACATTTAACCCCATAGACTAAAACCACCCATTTCCGTGCAAAATTATTTAAATTTGCGTCAGGACGCCCCTACTATCCTGTCACCTTGCTGCAACGATGACCGTGTGCTGCTCTGTCTGTGTAGTACACGGTGGAGGGGGGGTTGCACGCGGGGGAAACAACAAAAAGGCGGGGGCGGGACTTAGACTCACCGCTTATGATTCCAGACAAACTAAAAGCTGCCTCCTAATAAAAATAGTTGTCATCCATAAAATTAATTTAATTTATTGAGTTTACTGCATTTAAAGAAAAATAAATAGACAGGAGTCTGCATCAAAGTGTGTTTGTTTCCATCATCTCATTCATCTTAACTCTGGGTGTTTGACAGACAGAAAAGTCTATTCAAGGTTGTGGAAAATGGACAAAAGATCAAAGGAAACATCACACTCATAAATATTTAAAATAAATACTTAAATAAATATTCTGACAGCATTTTGAATCAATACAAGTTTTGCAAAATGAACTACCGCAATATATAGGCAAAAACATTTTTCTAACACACCTAGTGTTGCGGCTCCCTGTGCTTTCATCTCAGTGGGAAACTGATCCAAATGGTTCTTTGAGATGTTCAGGTTTCAGACCCCTGGTCTACCACATCCACGTGCATTCCAGGTTTGTATTGTAACATTATCATGCATAAAGTAAAATGTGTTGTTAAAAAGCAATATTGTGTCACAATGAGGAAATAAAACACCTTATGTTATTATTTGGTATTCATTTATTTTTCGTCCTCAAAAATTATCGATAAGAGTATCGTTAAAATACCAGATCGAAAAGCAGTATCAATAAGAGTAGTAGTACCGTTAAGACCTTAACGATACCCATCCCCAGAGGTCATTATTTTGTAAATATAGGGACCATTCTTTAGCTAAAAAGTCGATAGGGTCTTTGAGCAACGATGTATTGAACCTCCAGCTCCTTAATGAAGACGGTGATGTTTTGTTTTTTGGAGTCAGGGAAACCGGTGTGTGGTCACTGATAGTAATGGGGTGGATCTGTGCTTCTCAGTAGCTATGCTCAACAAAGAGCTGTTGACCAAGAAATAATCTAGCCTGGAGTATGATTGATGAACTGTGGAAAAAAAGTATAAGCTCTCTTTGTGGGGTGGAATGATCGCCAAATATCACAAAGACCAAAATCCTCTATGTACTGTGTAACCGTGTTTGTGGATTGCCAGATTCTAAGATTTCCTGTGATATTTAGCCTATCCATTTCTGGATCTAAACACGTGTTGAGGTCACCCGCGCTGATTAGCGATTTGTCTGTATGCTCAGATAGCGCAGAGAAGAAGGAATGAAAGAATTTAGGGTCGTCTACATTGGGGGCGTACACATTAGCTAAACACAGCTGCATATTTTGAGTGACTTTTATAAATCTTCCTTTTGGATCTATGAGCGTGTTCGCTACTGTGTATTTAACTTATCAGAATTGCCACTCCTCTCTGTCTAGAGTTATAACAAGCTGAATAAACGCACGGAAAGTCTGCTGTGGCGAGAATATTCACTGAGGAACTAGACATATGAGTTTCTTGAAGAAACGCAGTCAGTTTTGAGATCCTTTAATTTGGTCATTACCTACAGTCTCTTCTTTCTGGTTCCAGCTCCGTGCACATTCCAAGTAACTAACCTTAGGGTGGACATGCTGCTGTTGAGGTGAATGTATACTGTTATTGATTAAGGCAAAAATGAGTATATATACAATGAGTATATATATATACACATAATGGTGTGCTTGATGTTGCTATGAGGCTTTATGTGTAATGTACAGTGCATGTTATGTAATGCTGGACATGCTGAGTGTCTAAGTGTGTTGTGCAGAGCAGTACTATTGTATTGTGGCTGGGTTATGTGGCAGCTTAGGTGAGCGGAAGGGAATAGTGTGTGAAAAAAGAAAAAAGGCAAAGTGTGCAGATGACATAATTAAGAAAACAGGGAGGGTAAAAACAGAACAAACCTATTAGAAACAGGTTTGAAGCTGCTGAGGAGACTGGTGGTGATTTTACCTAAAGTGGAAAACATTTATGCCCCGTGAGTTATGCCCAGTGTGTCACATATAAGCATAAACTGACACCTGTGCAGAGAGTGTAAAGGGTGTGGATACATATCTGGTTTAGTAGAGCCAGGGAGTGACGTTTGGGTCGCGATGGAGCTGTCCATTCACGTAGAGCCGGTCCACAGAGATGACAGCGCGGGCCCCTTCACTCAGAAATTTCCTTCTGATGGGGAACAGGATCCTTCAATGCTCCAAGATTTCTTTGGGGAACTGATTATCCATCCTGAAGTCTGTTCCCCGGAGCTCCCTGCCACGGCGCCTCACCTCTTCCTTCTCTTTGTGGAGCACAAACTTGGCCACGATTCCCAGGTCTTGCTGCTCCCATGTGATGCACACGGTGAAAGTTTATGGATGTGACTTTTTCCTCTGGAAGCTTTAGGTGCTTTCATCTGGGTTTTCCTCTGGTGTTTCTGGTATTCCCATGACCACCAGGTTATCTCTCATAGATCTTGATTGAAAATCCAGAATGGACTCTTTGATCTTTTTGTTTACCTCAGAGAGTTGGCTCATTCCATCACTGAGGGAATTTACAGACTCTCTCAGTGCTGAGTTCTCTGCGGTCAGGGTCAGGGTTTCCACTTGCTTATGGGAGAATTCCAGAGAGTCCTTCATTTCTTGGAATTCCCGATGAAGGATTTCCAGGAGGGAAAGACGGTTGTCGAAGCTGGATAGCTTAGCATCGATGCTAAGAAGCATATCCCATGCGTTTGATTCAAACTGGGTCTTCGATGAAGAAGCTCCCGGTGATTCCTCGGGACGGCTCTGCCTGCTGGGGGCGGCTGACTTGCCTGACCGAAGGGTTTTCCCCATGACGAAGTGCTCGTACTGCTCGTCGATGTAGCGCTATCCAGGTTCTGCACAGAGGCTGCTTCCATTTAATCACATGCCTGCTCCATGGTCTTAATGAGGGCCAAACGGTCTTAGGGCCGTACACGCTAAAAAGAGCATTTGGGCTGTAGTTGGAAAGGTAAACTTTTTTACATTGATCTAAAATAAATCATTTTTTGAGTTCATTCAACTTAAAAACAACACGTAGATGTCTGACATAGTTATTTTCCTTTCAATCAAATTAATTCAATTAAGTTGGTGTAACTTTGGTGCGAAGCTGTCAATGTGTCATGACGTCATAACGTAAGGCAGCGCAAGGAATTGTGGGATACCATTTTTCTTTGCCCATCTGGGCAGATTGGGGTTTAAGTGGGAGTTTTTTGTCAATGTGTTTTGTTGTCTAGCTTTTTTACTCTGTTTTAACTAGTAATTTCAACGAAAGGGATACTGACAATGGATGGATGGATGCTTATCAAAGTAATCACTTTTCAAATGTTGAGTCTTAAATTCTCTCACAGCAGAAACAATAATGTGGAAAATACTTTTTCCTAGCATTATTTTGACGTCAATTTACTGACTCGTCTACAGGAAAAGTAAGCAGGTAATTTCCACATATCTCTGCAGCAGAGAGGAGGAGAAGGCAGACTAAGTACGTGATCGCTTCCTGGATCCTGAATGCATCAAAGTAATCCAGCAACAGAGGCGCCGTAATGACTGTTTCAGGAAGCTGCTTCTATTGTTATTGTACTGTTCTTCTCAATGGTCAAAAGGTTCAATCTAAATGTAGATTTATTCCAATTGAGGGAGAAGCAGAACTGTAAAGTTGGAAAATGTTCTGAATCTGTTGCAGAAACCTTAAAACATTTTCTGCTGACAATTACACATTTCCTCACATTCTCTTTAAAGTTGGGTGAATAATGAATGCAGCTTATTTTGAGCTTATTTTAAGAAGAAGCTCCTGTGCACGCACGAGTTTGACTGGATCCAGTTTGGAACGCTTTTTGACAGTGCACATCATTCAAAGCCAAACTCAGTGAAAAGTCAAGCTTGCTGCTGCAGCAGGATCTGCAGGGAGGCAGGTCACTGTGGGGTCACCGTCTAATCCTGCTCCCATCTTCCATCACCTTTGCATGTGAGAGGCCAGCAATTAGTCTGAACCATTCTGAGAGCAAAACCGTCATTTGTCTGCACCTTTGTGATTGGATGTTTACCTGTCTGACGTGATGGATGTGGTCTAATTTCAGCTTCATCTGCGAACAAGTCGTCCTTTTCCAGGTTTTCTTTTACACAGTGAGATCACATAATCATCTCAAAGGGAGTGAGATGAGGTCGTGCTCCCGGCTGTCATCCTCTAAGGACCGTCAGCTGAAGTGGCCAATCACATCTGCAGCTGCCACTGGATTCGAGAGAAAAACAGTAAAGAGGGTTTTGATTTATATAAATTACTGAGGACAAAAATGCACCATGAACTTTAACAGCACAGAGATTTGACATGAGAAGTCTGATTTTCTCCTGCTAATACGTCTTCATTTGAAGGCTGACATGAGTTTTCTCTCAGGCAGCAGTTTTCTGTGACACTCTAATGTGCTGTGACACGCCTCGATCAATGTCATTTAATTCATTAGAGAGCGGATGGTTGGCTGTGTGCAGCCCTGTCCTCCTTCCTGCTGTCTCCGCAGCATCTCCTCTACCTGCAGCATGCTCTCTGTTAGGAGGCAAATGAGCTGTCGCGCTGCCTGCAGAAGCACTCCGACAAAGGAGGAGCTGGATCCCGCTGAGGCTGCACCCGTCACCCGAACACCGCGTTTCATTCTGCATGCAGATGCTGCAATCAATCATAAAACCAGACACTGATTAGTTTTTAAAAAAGGAAAAATTAGGCTTTATAGGCCACTTAAAACTGCTGATGAAAGACTTTGTTCTGCCACTTTGCTCATTACAGATGGCTTGGGTAATGCCAGCAGGCATCGCTCATAACAAATCCCTTAAGTCTGAGTAATTGTAAATTCTGACCCAAAGGCATAGAAAACAGACAGTGCTCCCGGCCGGGCCGCTCATTTGTCTTTATCTGGATAAACTCCTTATCCTTCATGCGCCTTCGGTCCTCTCACTTTTTATTTGCTTTGTCATCAATACAAACTCCAAAGCCGACTGGCTAGCAGCCAAAGAGAGCTGCCATCCACAGCCCGACCCAGACGAACGTCCCAATAAAATGACCCAAAAAGTTCCGCTGATCCAGGAGAGTGGAGAAAATCCAAGCGGTACAGACCTTCGGGGAGCGTCGGAGGCAGGACGGGCCCAGGAGCGCTGACCTTTGGGTGTCACAGCAATCAATCAGGCTGACCCTGCGGGTGCTGCAGCCCCCCTCCAACAGCTCAGACTCTACCCTTGATATCTGCCCAGCAGGAGGCGTTACATTAATCTCCCCGATGACACTAGTTATGAGAGCCCCCCCCCCCAACTGACTGTGGCTGATCATGTTTCACCCTCTAAACTTCCTGTGGAAGGCAAAACTTAATTGTTTGAATGCTAATGTCGGGGGCGTTGTTCACTTCGACAAGCTGAGTACCTTTAGATCAATGAAACCCCACAGGGACAGGCGATGTCTTTCCTCCCGCTTGGTAGAAAACTGTGTCTCATCCAAAGGACACAGACATCATTTGCTGGAAATCACTGACAAATGAACTTTCAGGAAGCTTGAAACCACTTTTTTTTCAAGGCCGTAACATTTTAGGAAAAGGTTAATCTTTCACAATCGACAGATATTTAATATCCAGTTTCAGTTCTATCAAAACCTCCAAAATCCAGGCAGTGTTTACTGAAGATCATCTGTCTGTGAAGACCAAATCCTCGCCTCATCACAGCTGTGAAAAGAGACAGAAATAATTACAGCTTCTTCACTTCAGATGTGTCCTTTTGTCTTTTCACTGAGCGCTTAGGTGTTACTCACATGCACCTGAACGGGGGTTGATCCATGCAGGTCCTGCAGGTACTTGGGTTGTCGGGATTGTGTGAAGAGAGGGGTGACTGCCTCTAGGGGTTTCATTCCAATCATCTTTTGATCTATTTTGATCTGTTTCCAAAGATCCTAGAAAACCGGTGTTGTTTTCTAGAAATTAATCTCTGAGTTGTGGGTGGGACTGATGGTTACAGATTAAAGCCAGTGCTCGTTTCCCATCATCCCTTATGTTACACTCTTTTACACTAGCTTACAGCCTCTCACCCCCCGCCCCCAACCTAACATTAGTGGTGCAACAAAAATGTCCATCAATATCAGATCAATGCATTCCTACAATTTCCAGACTCCAGCTCAGATGAGGAAAACAAAGACGTTCATGGATCTATTGGTCTGTAAGTGAATGTATCAGAATGGAGCAGAGCAGGAAGCTTGTAGCCTGAAGATTATGGTTTTTATCTAACAAATTCAAGCAGCATTTTTTCATCTTCTCCTGACCCACAACGATTTCAATAAAGAAATATTCAAAAACGCAGTATTAATCCTAATTATCTTTCTATGTGTCCTTCATTATGCAAACATGCAAAATGCTTCTAGAACATGTTAAAAACACAAAAAACACCTGTCCTGTGGGGGGTGGCTGCCTGGGAGAGGGGGAGGGTCCACTTTTGGTATGGGACCTTGTGATGTGATGGGTCGGGGTCTCCGCTGAGGCAATCGGCGGTCGCCCTGGCTGGTTGGCTTTCTCGGTCCCCTCGAGGCCTGACCAGAGCTCTCCCAGGGGCGGCGCCTGGGGGCGGGGGCCTGGACTGGCTGTGGGGGGGGCAGCGCTTTCTGGCTCCTCTCTCTCTGTGTGGGGTGGGTGGTGGCCTGGGGGGGTCTGTGCTTCATGATGGGACCCTGGGCTGAGGACCTGGGCCCTATGCTGGGCCAGAGGACCACCTGGGGACAGTCTAACAGCTGTCCCTGACTTACCCCTTCTTCATATAATCTATATCAGAGTGAGTGGGTGGGGCTGGCCTGCGCATGCACCTTGGGGAAAAAGAGTTTGGCAGTGGTCTCCCCATGGTTGCCGTATGGAATGGACACCCCCTCTCTCTGTTTTATTTGCACCTTAGACATGTAGGGCCTTTGGTAGGGGGGGGTTCTTTGACATCACTGCTAGCTAGCAGTAGATTTCCTTTTAGTGCCCTACCCAGCCAATTTTAACCGCACCTAGACATTTAGGGCCCATTGGTGGGGAGGGTGATGGGACATCACTGTAAGTAATCAGGAGACTAATTTTTTTTATCAAAATGTCTTTAATAGAACTCAAATAAACACAAAGAAAAAGATATTTTATGATCTTTCATGTTCCTAACTACTCAGTGTTTTATCAGAACCTGTTTGGATGAACAAAGAGCTGATTTCCTGGAGATGGAAAATGTTTTTAGATCAGTAAATGAGGGCAATTTTCCACGGCACACTTGACCATCTCCCAGTGTGCCGCTGCACACTGGTTGAAAAACACTGATCTAGATGACCCAACTCTCAATGTTAAAGTGCCTAGGATAGCACATGGGTTACAGCTTCATTACTGCCTTTTTACTACTAGTAGTGTGAAACTGTTTGGTTATGGAACGTAGAGAAGTACCGCCAAAACAGAAAAAATGTGGGCAAAACTAAGTATTCTCATGGATGAGGTTTAGAGACAGAAAAATACTAGTTGTGATCACCCTAAAAGTATGCATAAAGCATCATTTTTCTGTAGATTTTAGGCTAAAAAAAGCAAAATGGGAAATAAAAACAAGGAGCATTCTAGGCCTGGAAAAGCTGTCTGGGACATTGTTTTTTGACAAAATGTTGACACATCTGAGGTTTACAAAATGACCTGAAACTCTATGAAGTGGTCGGGGGATCATCTGGTTTCGTACGTGCTCAGGCAGGGAGTCTTACAGTGACTGAGGTCGTACTGTGCAGTGCACCATCCCTACCGCACTGAAAACATAATGGGAGGGGGGGGGGGGGTTATAGACTCCATTATAACAACCCTTTTTTAGTTTTTACTGATATTTGTTCCTTATTTTCATAGCTTCCTGCGTCATTGACACACAACTTGAAATGTTTACAGTTCACGTTGTGTGTGTGTAACTCGTATGTGGAGCTTCTAGATCCTCAGACTGAACCTTTGACTTTTAAATCCTGAAACTTCTCTTTTTCTAATTTCATGGCAGTGAAATTTGTCCTGAACGTGTTGTTGCATAACTACCATCATGCCGTTCTTCTCAGCAGCCAAACCATGTGACACCAACCCCAACCCTCCAGCTGTTGAACCGCCAAAGCTCAGCCTGCTGTGGCTCCTCCCTCTACTCTTCATCACCACAGTTGTGTCTCATCCTGTCAACAGCAGAAGACATCACCTTCAGTTTCAGAGCACAGCAGTTTAGGGGCAGGCGCCATGCCCTGTGGGGCTGTTCTCCGTACAATCTCATCCCAGATGCAGGTGCTGCAGGTGCTGCAGGTGCTGCAGGGGCTGCAGGTGCTGCAGGTGCTGCAGGGGCTGCAGGTGCTGCAGGGGCTGCAGGTGCTGCAGGGGCTGCAGGTGCTGCAGGGGCTGCAGGTGCTGCAGGTGCTGCAGGGGCTGCAGGTGCTGCAGGGGCTGCAGGTCGAAGAGGAGGTGCAGAAATGCATGAGGAAGAATTTGAGTATTATACTATTATTCTGCAGGATGCATTACATGTTTACTGAAAATGATGTCTGCAGAAAAACTCAACAAACCAGGAAAGACTGACGCAACTCTTTTTGTTTGAAATTTTCATCAATATTGTTCAACTCTTTAACATCTGAGACACCTAAACAACACATGCTCTTTGACTCACAGTACTGATGTACCTTGCTTTAAGGCTTTACAGTCACAGTCCCATTCGCAGACGCCCATTCACACACTAACCAATATCCACCGTGAGCAATGTGGGGTTTGTGTCTTGTCCAACGACAATTCAACACATGGGCAGGCAGGGCAGAAACCGAACCTGTGATCCTCTGATCAGAGGTCGACCGCTCTACCTCATCATCATATTTGAAAGAGTGAGTTCATGATGAAGACAGGAGTCCAGCTGTTTTCTGCTGCCCTGCAAACCGTCCACGTGTCATGCAGGGATGACAGTAACATGAAGTCTTTACGCAGAATGCCAGACTCTCATTTTCATATGAAAGTTGTCCCGTTTCTTTTCATGCTAGTCTGGAATAAGAGAAGGTTATCCACGCTGGCCTGAACCCGCTTTTCATGAGTTCTCAGCTAAAACAAGCATCACAACAAGAAATGTCCGATGCAAACATGAACAATGACATGATGCATCAAGGAGGCGTGAAAGGATCAGTTTAGCTCAAAGTTCTCTGTTTCCAGAACTGTCTGTGTTCTGACTTCCTGTGAGCTGCTGAACATTCACATGTACGCTGCTGAAAGAACTCTGAGCAACAAACTAAAGCACCTGCATGAAGCACTTGTGGTGAATCCAGAAATGATCCTGCAAAATCCACAGGTACCCTCAACATCTCACAGCCCAGTTCAGGCCAAGAAGTAAACCTGCAGAACCGGGCCAAGCACAACATTTATCTGAGCCTTCCAGGTGATTGCACTGAACCACCCAGCTCTTTCATTTCCCTCAGCTTATTGCTGCCTGATCTTTGCTGTAACGCAGAGTTTTATGACCAACTGAGAGGGAAACAGATGCTGGGAAAGATGCTTTCTCATCTCTGAGTCTGAGCCAGCATTCATGACAAGGTCTGACCATTGCAGTTTGCACTAAAAGACTGTGTATGCAGACTAAGACATCTTCCAATGCTTTGGATTTTATGAATAGTCTAATAACTACAGGTAAAAACTAAAATCATGTGAGAACAAAACCAATAAAAAGTTGTTTCAAATTGAAATTAATCAATTATCAATATTGGAAAATACCATTTAGATTGAGACATGGTAGATTTATTTTACTAAAAGATAAAAATGACTAACACACATGTGATGTCATCAAACACGGATCAGTCCATCATTCCAGTCCAATGTGTGGACAGACTTTGAATAAAGTCATGTGACCATCCAGTGTCTAGAATGTTCTAATAATGTTCCCTTTGGATTCTTTGGATGTGGAAAAACAACAGTGGTGAACTTTAGAAACTAACATGTGAATGGATTTGACATTCATTCTAGTTTACTTGTTTGTTTGGACACATATTTCATTTCCACTTGATGATCTGGAAGAAATCCAAGAATCTGGAAAACTTCACTGTTCAGTAGCAGGAATTTCTGTCTGAGTCTCACTGCTGGAAGTTTGGATCAAGATGATCTGGATCCACTTTAGGTCAGAGAATCGGATTAATTTGGCAAGGCAAGTTTATTTGTGTAGCACAATTCGTACACAAAGTAATTCAAGGTGCTTCACAAAACAGAAAAATGCATTAAAATCACAATACATCATAGAAATAATCAACGTAAAATTTACTTTAAAAGAAAAGAAAAAATTTCAAAATTGATTTAAAAATAAAGAAAGGAAGGAAAGAAAAGTGCAGATAGGACCTTTCAGTCATATACACGGCTAAACAGAAATGTTTTAAGTCTAGATCTGAACATGAACACAGAAGAGGCCTGTCTTACGACTTCAGGGAGGCTGTTCCAGATTTTAGCTGCAGAAAATTGAAACGCTGATTCCCCTTGCTTAGTTCTGACTCTGGGAATCAACAGGAGGCCGGCCCCTGAGGTCCTCATAGTACGAGATGGTTCATATGGCACTAACATGTCAGAGATGTACTTTGGTGCTCGGCCATGGAGAGACTTGTAGACAAGCAGAGCTGCTTTGAAGTCTATTCTTTGAGGTACAGGGAGCCAGTGCAGAGACCTGAGCACAGCGCTAATGTGATCATACTTCCTGGTTCTGGTCAGGACTCCAGCAGCAGCATTCTGGATGTACTGAAGCTGTTTTACAGCTCGTTTGGAGAGGCCGGTGAGCAGGCCGTTACAGTAGTCTAACCTACTGGAGACAAATGCATGAATAAGTATCTCCAGGTCTGGTTTTGACACTATGTTTTTGATTTTGGCAATGTTTTTCAGATGGTAAAATGCCGCTGATGTTACTGACTTGATATGGCTGTTAAAGTTCAGGTCAGAGTCCATGATTACCCCTAGATTTCTGACTTGATTTGAGGGTTTAAGAGACAGAGAATGAAGGTAGCTGCTGACTCTTTCTCTTTGTTTCTGTGGGCCAAAAACAATAACTTCAGTCTTGTCTGAGTTTAGCTGGAGAAAGTTGTTCTGCATCCACGCGCTGATCTGTTGGAGGCAGTGGTTGAGTGAATCCAGAGGCCCATATTCACCTGCTGTCAGTGACACATAGATCTGAGTATCATCTGCATAGTTGCGATAAGATATGTTATTACTGCTTATTAACTGCCCTAGTGGCAGCATGTAGAGGTTGAACAGAAGGGGTCCCAGGATCGATCCCTGGGGCACACCACAAGTCAAGGCCATGTAGTCTGAGACACAACTCCCAATTTCAACAAAATA
Source organism: Oryzias sinensis (assembly GCA_037389245.1). Classification (NCBI taxonomy): domain Eukaryota; kingdom Metazoa; phylum Chordata; class Actinopteri; order Beloniformes; family Adrianichthyidae; genus Oryzias; species Oryzias sinensis. The sequence goes on from CM074500.1 coordinate 27,255,831, forward strand.
TTTCCTGTCTTCCAGATGAGACTTGAGCCAACTTAGGGCAGATCCAGAGATGTCAACCCAGTCTTGGAGTCTTTCTGAGTAAACTGATACCCTCCATGAAACGGATCATCAACCAAAAATTATGATATGAATTGAATTGTTGTTAAAGTAAATGTTACACCCCTACTTTGCCGCATCTGTTATGCTTTTAAGTTTCCAAAAATGAACAACCTTGGGAGAATTTCCGGCAGGCAGCTCAGCAGTGTGTTTACCTGTGCACTCCTCCCCGTGGACGGTCAGCCAATAACCTCACCTGTTCCGTGACCTACTTAAGGACCAGGTGTGCACTTTACGCCCTCTTCATCCTTTTCCTCTGGAGCTGCATTTGTCGCCCCACCCTCCTCCCCGGCTTCCACCTGTGAGCTCCATTAGGGGTAGTTTTATACCCCACATTTTCTATGGAGATCTTTGTTTTATCGTGTCTGAACGGAGCCTTATGCCAAACTAAAAGAAAATCTGGAAAATAAAGCTGTCTGCACTGCATGAGTTGTCTGACTGAAACAGCTTTCATTTGTGTCGTCCAGTCTCCACAGCAAGTTTACAAATTTCTTCCGTCAAGATCCTGCTGAAAATCCTTTTTTGATTTCGAGCTGCTTGCCTGTTTTCCATGAAAACAAATAGGAAGTATCTAGCAGGCTCACACATGCGGGATGAAGCCTCCATGGCGGGCCTGACATGCAGCTGTGGCCTCACAACCCACCATTCCCTCTGGGTTCTGACTCAGGCAGGATGTTGGGCTGAGGACGCCATCTGCTGTCCGATAGCACAGCTTCTCTCTGTGAGGCTGATGCTCCTCAGGCCAGACCTTGGTCATTACAGCAAATGGTTGAAATGATCAAAGCTGACAGGTTGCTGGTTCCTAAAAGTTGAAGCCTGGAATGAACTTTTGGAGCAGGAACTGATGCTGACTCCTGGACTTTCTGCTGTTTCACTGAAGGCACTTTGGATTTTCGTACAATGAGTTGCTTCGACTGCAGTAATATTAGTAATATTGTTAAACATTAGAGTTTACCAATGAAGCAGCAACAGGGTGACCTGACCCAGGACTCAGGACGGAGTCCAGCTGGACTACAGCTCCTTTGGTTCTGCTTAGGTTCAGCTTGCAGGTTCTGATCCCCTGGTCCTGCTGGGCTGTGTGACATCACTTGTCAGGAATCTGCTGAGGAGGCGGGGCTTCTCCTCTGGGAATGAGACTGTGTGCGATGCATAAAGCATTCTGTAAATGCTGGTTGATGGAAAGTTTGATATCCTCTGGTGTTTGGTGTCAGTTTCTTCTTAATCTCTCTGTTTCATTCAGGAACCGGTATAACTTCAGGGAAATGTTATGACTGAGGTTTTTTAACCCTTTCAAGCCTGAGACATTTGAAGTCATGCTTTACATTGATGCAATAGTTTTGTTTTAAAAATATGGAAAGATGAGGAATGTTTCCTTAAATCAAAGTGCTGATCCAGCAGCTCATATCAGTGTTTCTGAAGCACCTGGAGGTGTGGCGCTGGCGTGTCGTCTGGTGGTTTGCTCGTTGCTGCCGTCATTGTTACACGATGAACCGGTTTGTGGCTGGGCTGCAGGGACTTTGACGTCAGAAAAGAAGAAGCCCATGGAAAGCTGTGCTCAGCGTCTCGTGTTTGCCTCAGACTCCTGCTGGATCGGAACCATTCGGTGGTTGTTTTTTCTCTCCAGATGAGGATGCTAACACGATTCAGCAGATCCACTGGAAGTCACCTGCTCCGTGTCAGAGAGGAGTTTAAAGTTCTCAAGTCTTCACTGAAGATAAACCAACAGGAATGTTGCACCTTCTGTTTCTCTGAACAGGACAGTGAAGGTGTGGGTTTGTGATCCTGCAGCACTTGCTGCTGATCATACATTTCCCTCCAAAAAGGGCTTCAGAGGTGGCTGAGGACGGCGTGAGCGAGCTCTGCAGAGTCCTGATGGAGCAGACCAGAGGATGGATCATCAATAGTTCCTGTAAAGCTTTCTGCCCTCCAACTTGTTTTCAAACAGTAACTTTCCCATGACATCAGTCAATATTTTTTGTAAAACTTTATTGTACAAAACGGAAATACAGTACAAAACACAATTTTACAAAGTAAACTTCAAATATGCCAGGGGAGCATACATACAGTATTACTTCCTTTTTACATAGTTTTTTGTTTTACAACTTTCATACATACAGTTTTCTGGTTAAGGCTTTTAGAGATGTTACTGAGATACATTTCAATTTATATATTTTTTAAAATATCTTTTTCCCCGTATTTTAATCTGTATTTATCTGTGCTTTTATCTTGTTTTTACCTTGTTTTATTTTTATTTTATCTTATCCATTTTACTGGTGTACTTTGTTTTTATTTTGTTGACAATCTTTTGTCCGGTTTTTGGTCACTGTACAGCACTTTGGAAACTGCCTGTTTGAGAAATGTGCTATATAGATAAAGTGGATTGGATTGAAGTGTGATCTTTAAACTATTGTTAAAAAGTGAAGATAAAGAAAATTAGCATTTATGATTATAAAATTTGCCAAATCGAATAATAAGATTAGTTATGAGTTTTTTTACTTTTGTCCAAGTTTTTATTGTGAAAGACAAAAAATTATATATTCACATTTTAGAGTGAAGTTTGGGTAAATATGTTTTCTGATAAATTTTAAACACTTTATCAAATAAATTCTAATTTCAGTATAATTCCAAAAAAGATGGTAAATTGTTTTTGGATGTTCTTTACAAAAGGTACATTTAGGTTCAGATGATTTGATGTATCTCAGCATGAATTAATTGGTGGGGTAAATTTTGTGAATTACTTTAAAAGAAACTTCTTTCATTTTATTATTTATCAATAATTTTTGGGTCACACTTTCCTCCAAAGGAACAAAACGTCTGTAGTAGTTTTTGGTACTTGGAACAGAAATGACATCCCTTTGAAACAACACACGTATTTTGTTGTTATTGTTCTTGTGGGTAGGAGTAAAGCTGATTTTTCCTGTGGTGGTGTCAGTTGCATCCATAGAGGGCATTTCTTAATTCCTAACAGTTGTTTTAAACATTTGGCATATTTCTTTGGAAACAGCATCAAACACAATGGCATATTCTTTAGGAGTCACAACCAGACTGTATTTAGAGTCAAATTCAGTATACCTTAGCAAATGCCCGTTCATGTCAAAAAGTTGACCCACCAGTAGAATTTCTTTCTCAAACCAATGTGTAAAAAACAAAGATTTATTCTTGTATAGTATATATTTGTTGTTCCAAATAAAAATATTTTCTCAACATTGTAATGACAAAGGAGAAGAAAATTAAAACCTCCTAAATTATAAAATATGAAATGTGGAAATATATTCCAAATTGAAGTAGGATTTTTTTAGGTAAGATTTGATCCAGTTTATTTTAAATGTGTTATTTAGGGTTGTAAAATCAGGAAACTTTAGTCCTCGTACAAGGTCATTAAAACAGATTTTTTTAAATAATGAATACGGTTTTTTCCAGATAAAAATCAAATCGAATTTGGTCATGACATCAGTAAATACAACAATGAAAAGAGTTGGTGTATGACGTCATGATTTTGATTCTTGAACTGTTTAAAATGTCTAATTGGTCCTAAAGACCATGGAGACGTTCAGGCCTTCCATCCTTGTCTCCTCTCAGCACCAACTCCCTCATGAAGCGCCTCCACAGAAGCAGAAGGGGGAGCCCTCAAAGTATGTGTGCAGCCGCTAGAGGGCGCTGTTTGCTTAGCTACGGAGCACAGCTGCTTTTCTGGGACAGATTCAGATCCGCGGGTTGAAGTTTCACGCCGTAATTCACGACGACGTGGACATATTTGTTGATGGATTCCTAAAGGAGAGATTCGTGTTTATATTTAAAAGGTTTTTTCTGTTCCTGTGTTAGAAACAAAGCTGCTGTCTGAGAATCAGGAGAGGCTTTTGAAGGATGTGCGCTGAGGTTTCTGTAGGCCTGTAGTCTGAATTAAAAATGAAAATATATCCTCTTCAAGTGCACCCGATTTTTGCAAATAGAAAACAATAATTCACCTGCATTTTAGTTGTATGGGATAATAGATTTGATTTAATTTTAAGACGTTTTAAATGTCCCTCTTTTGATCATTTAAAGCCAGGATGTGTGGGCGGCTCGTCGTCTTTTCTGCAGTTCATCACACGCCAGGAGGAATTATTGTTGGGAATTAATTTGATAGATTTAACATTCATATTTTTGGCTTAGACTTTGTTTTATTAATTTAATCCCGGGCCACGTCCATGTCCGTAACAAATTTGAGTTTAAGGGTTTAAACTTTAAATTACCTGTGAATTTAGGAGATAGAAATCCCAATCATTCATTATGTTAAATTGCGATTAAGGTTTTGGGGTGACGGGCTGCTTGGCAGCTCTCATCTCTGGCTGCAGATGAGCTGGAAAAAGAGGCCAATCTTGCAGCCATCGATCAGCTGCGGGTGGATCCCCGCAGCAGCCGCCTCGGGACGCTCCCGCCTTTATTCCCCCCCAAACATCAGCCTGATCATCGCAGAAAGACTTTCAAAACAGGACGATAAAACAAACGCTCCTCATCAGAGGGAAACACGCGGGGATAAATTAGAAACGGGGGCCCATTTGCAGAATGAGAAGGCGCGCGGTGCTGCGTCACTCCGGCGGGGTCTGGCGCGTGAATCACGGCCACGCAGAAACCCTTTTAAATCCCACAGCCCCCCCCCCCCCGAACAAATGAGACGCGGGCTGCATTTGCTGGAGCCTTTCAGGCGCTAACGCGCTCATATTTCACTCTTACAACCTCCTCACACCTCCATAAAATATTACAGCACTCAGAGTGATGAGCGCAGGCCCAACGCGCTCTCTCACACGCGCGCCCGCCGCGCGCCCTGCTGAAAGGCAGCCCGAATCTGCGCGTTCTGTCAGGACTTTGGTCTGTTTAATGAGCGGCTTCGGCTCATCTGTCAGTTACAGAACACTCAGGAATCCACAACGATCCAATTATTTTTCTGGAATAAAAAAAAGTAATAAAAGACGATTTGTTCAAATATATAAAAAAAACGCAAATGAAACTATAAGAAAAACAGAAATAAAGCAGTCAGAGCCCGACCCTCCTCTGACGTTCTCGCTGTTTGCCTTACAGATGTGAATGTAAATGTGTCTGCTAAACAGGCAAACACTGATTTGTGAGGTGCCACATCACTCATTAACAACACCTCTCTTAATAGACAGGCTGCTGGGGCTTTCAGGCTCTCCTCTGGCTCCACATTCTGTCCGCTAAAGCCACATTTCTAGTTTCCGCACAGGAAAAAGCACTGACGTCACAAAAACAGCCAACATGTGAAGTCCTAATGTGAGAACGTGTTTTAGCAGCTTTTGGGATCCGTGTCTGCAAACTGGGTTTGATGTGAACTGGAGTTCTCAGCCTTTCGGGCCTGAGGTCCCGCGCCGGAATGCGTCCTGACAGCCACGTGTGGGTGGCCGTCATGAGTCGCTCCGAGCAGAAAATCCAATTTCCGACGGCACCTCAAAGCAGCATTCGTCGGCGTCTCCTCCAATCAGAGCGCGGCCTCACTCAGCCTCGTCCAATGAGAGGCGCGCGCCTGCAGGTGGCTGCGCTGTTATCAGAGCGTCCCGCCAGGCTCCCGCAGAGACAGACGAGTCTTTAATGGTCCCATCCGAACCCGCAGCACAGCGACCCACTGCCAGCAGAACCCGCGCGCTGGACCAATGCTGACGCACCGACACCGGCACGCGGACTCGCATTCGGGGCTTTGGCCGGACTCCTAACTTCGTTCGCTTCTCTCCGCCTCTCCGGGATCCCCGTGGGAAACGGGCGTCCCTCCGCCCCGCGCCTCCGTTCTCCCCGTTTCCAGCCCACGCGGGTCCGGCGGTTCATGACCACCAATGTTAGCGGTGGGGCAGATGGAAGCTAACCGGCAGAGTGCTTTCGTTCTGGGCAGCACCCCGCTGGCGGCGCTGCACAACATGACCGAGATGAAGACGTCTCTGTTCCCGTACGCGCTGCAGCAGAGCCCCGCGGGCTTCAAGGCGCCGCCGCTGTCCGGCCTCAGCTCGCAGCTGTCCGGGGGAACCCCGCACGGAATAAGCGACATCCTGGGCAGACCCATCACCACCGCCGGCCAGCTGCTGTCGGGCTTCCCGCGGATAAACGGCCTGGCGACCACCGCGGCCGCCGCGGCGGGGATGTACTTCAGCCCGGCGGTGTCGCGGTACCCGAAGCCGCTGGCCGAGCTGCCGGGGCGCGCGCCCATCTTCTGGCCCGGCGTGATGCAGGGCTCTCCGTGGCGGGACCCGCGGGTTCCGTGTCCCGGTGAGTCCGGTCTTCTTTCTGCTTTTTCCTGCTGATGTTTCTCCACTTTAGTTCTCCTGTGTTTTTCACTTGTTGTTATTCTTATTATGAAACTTTGAATTAATACAATTTCGATCCCGAAATTTAAAATCACCCAGAATAAAACACCACAATTAAATCAATAATGCGAAATTATGAAATGTAAAAAATCTCATTAAGCAAAACAAAAAATTAGAATTTTAAAATGTCTTCTTTAGTGTAAACATTTTTAAAATCTCACGATTCCTAATGAGAAAATAAAAACAAGGAAACCACGTGTTGCATTTTGCTAACATTTTTACGCTCATTATTATTATTATTATTATTATTATTATTATTATTCTTATTTATTATCATTATTCCTCCTGTTTTTGCTGAAGTACATGTGTGAGGGCGCCTGTGTTGTCTCGTGCTTTGCAGCTCAGGCCAACATCATGCTGGACAAGGACGGGAAGAAGAAGCACTCCAGGCCCACCTTCTCCGGACAGCAGATCTTCGCCCTGGAGAAAACCTTCGAGCAGACCAAATACCTGGCCGGTCCGGAGAGAGCCCGCCTGGCCTACTCCTTAGGAATGACCGAGAGTCAAGTTAAGGTAAACATTTCAAAAGAGCCCGTTGAAGCCCCATCCAATCCATCCAGGGACTCGCGCCGACGGCCCCCGGCCCGGACCGTGTTGAGCATCTCTTTCCGACTCTCTCCACAGGTTTGGTTCCAGAACCGGAGGACCAAGTGGCGGAAGAGGCACGCGGCGGAGATGGCCTCCGCCAAGAAGAAGCACGACTCGGAGACGGAGAAGATGAAGGAGAGTTCGGAGAACGAGGACGACGACGAGTACAACAAGCCTCTGGACCCGAACTCCGACGACGAGAAGATCACGAGACTGTTGAAAAAGCACAAGGCCAGCAGCAACCTGGCGCTGATCAGCCCCTGCAGCAACAGCTCGGACACTTTGTGATGCGCGCCCGCAGCCGGACTCCCCCCTCCTGGGCTCGACCACATGCGTCTCTGCTCGGCGGAACCCGGACGGGGCTTTGGTTTTTTGTGCGCCAGAGAGGACCGGAGACTTTGGAGCAGAGACGCACATGAGGGCGCGCGGGCGCGCGCACCCGGCCTCTCCTCTGGAGCTCACAGAAACGGAAGGACATTCATTCCGGGAGGACTCTGCCTTTCAGCTGCTTAAAAACATGCGATCCCGTTCGGGCCGGATCAGCGAGTATCCGAATACATTTCCCTAAGTAATGCCGTTATTTCACGCCACCTGTTGCGCGTGTCGTTTGTCACCTGTAGACGCTTCAGGCGGACTGAGGATGTGTTCAGGGTGAAGGTCCGAGTCAGAGACGCATGTTGGGACCAGCAGGTGAAAAAGCTCTAAAGCTCCGATTAACCAGGGTATCCGCCGTCCTCAAAGGTAACACAAGCACGGCCTTTTGGCTGCGTGGGTTGGAAACGAGCGGACTTCTGCTGACCTGCACGCGTGCACGCAGGTGAGGATGTGTGTATATATTTTCTACAGAATAAGTTATGGTGTTTGGACGCGGGAACGCGGCCCTCTTCCTCCCCGATGATGATGATGATGATGCGCTTTATTCTACATCCGAGCTGCTCGGATCTCTTCGTCCCGCAGAGCCACGCCACGCCACGCATCCCCTTTGATTCAACTGTCACATACATGTAAAGCAGCCGAACTGAGTGTAAATAACCTTTGTAAAGAGTGAACATCCGCTTGTTTAACGTCATCGGCTCCGGTTTGTGCCTCACGTGCACGGTGGACGGCTCCCGCGCTGGGACAGAAAACAGGAGCTCCGTCCATGTCCGCCCAGAAAAGAGAATTATTGCTTCCCGGAAGGTTATAGGAAGAAAAAAAAGACTTTGTATAGTAAATAAATTATTTAACAAGCTTCTCTGATTTATTTTGAGCTTTCTTTAAATGTGTGAAGGATTTCATGAACTACATCAGTAATGATAATGACACTTAACATTAAACATTTATTTGAAAAGATTTTCAATTAAAAAAAACCCTTTAGCATTTTTACTAAACCATTGACTCGCAGTTTGGCCTAAATTAGTTTCTCACAGGATGTTTACTATTAGTCAGTCATTAAATTCCTTTAATGGTTCAATTTAAATGTAAATGTTTTATAAATATTCTAAATATACCCCCCCCCCTTCACTTTTGTGGTGCAATTTTATTTGAATGCTACAGAGTTGTCAGCCAATCAGAATCCCTCTTTCATGAACTCCTTTTGGGAAAGGTAACCTCCAGAAAAAGCTGAAGCTCCCACTGCAGGAACATCAGTCTCAGATTCAACTTTAGTTTGTAGAAATTCATCGGAAGTTTTTGTAATAATTATCGCGCTCTCAGATGGTGGAAGGAGGCCGACACCAGAACATTTAGCAGATTTTATGAGGAATCTGTGAATAAAAAAAAACGAGGACAAAGTTGAGCTCTAATGTTTTTATTGCTTGAGAAGTGCATCACCTAAAGACGGAGGCCGTCCAGAGGGGGCTCCAAAAAATCTCTATTTGCTTTTGATGGAGTGGAGACAAAACAGGAGCTTTAAGTAAACTCAAAACTGTCCACATGGAAAAAAACAAAATGTCCTTTAATTTTGTTGTTTTTTCCACTTTAACCTAAAGTCACCAAAGAAAAACCTAAAGGCTGCAAGAAGCACAGAAGACTTTCCAGCTGCAGAGATGATGGCGGCTTGGAACAGCCTGAAAGCTGTAGTGTGGCAGAGGAAACCATGTGAAAACGGCGGAAAAGCAGAGGCAGCTTTCTCCTCACATTTAGAGTTTCTCTTACAGCTGTAGAATCTACACCTTAAAGGATTGTTACACATCTCATGTCTGTGTGGGATACTTGGCACCGTAATGCAGAAAACAAACATGAAGAAAAAACAAAACCGTTTACATTTTTAGGACACCCAAACCTACCTAACATTCAGAACCAGAATCTTATAGAAATAAGTTAGAGTAAGAGTAATGGCATTAAGTGAGAGAGCTATATAGGAAAATCCTCTTATATACTTTATATTTATATATATATATATATACTTGTATGCTCTATGGCACTGCTTAAAACATTGCTGAGAGTCCCAAACGTTTCCATCTTTCATCGCCTCAGCAGAAACATTTTGGTAAGAATCATAAATTATCTTTTTAAAAGTAAAGCATATAAAAGACAAAGCCTCCACTGATGTGGCCATGGTGCAGAGACCACAGCTTGGTCAGAGAACAGCACGGCCATAAAACCAACAACAATTCTATGTTATGTACTGTCAAATGTACAAATAACCCTAACAATCTACAGACACAATCTTTTTTTGCATTGCACTCTTTTTTAAACACCTTAAATAATATCTGGAAAGTAGCTTCTATACACAGAGGCCTACCTAAAATGGGCAGTGTGGTCTTAGAAGTGTGTAGAACCACCTCCATTAGAGTTTTGTCGCTGAAGCTGCGGAGGGAGAAGACTGTCCGCTTCTTTTGTTTTCTCTGGGAATCGGGGTTGCGTGGCAACGGAGAGGCCAGCGATGCGTCTGTCCTGGAGCCGGGCCCTCAGGGGTCACCGAGTGTTGAGGACCGAAGGTTTAGAGCGAGGAGGGGTCTGCACGACTGCGACTGCGCAGCCTTGCTGAAGGAGTTGGGACTTTCAGTGTAGGCTTGTGCAAATGGTGTATCTGTGTGTGTGCGTCTCTGATCTTCTCACAGAGGCGCTTCTCGGAATATGTTCTCCCCCCTTTGGCAGCACCTCCCTGTGGAAGAGAAAACCCCGGGTTTGAGTGGAGCGCGGCAGCCTCGCTCACAGCTGCAGGACGTTAGTTCAAGAACAGGAAAACAATGCTGCTCCAGCGGGTTAGTCTTAAAACGACTCCGGCATTTTAAGTGGTGAGGTGACAAGTTTTATTCTGCAATAAAACTCTTCAAACAGGGACTTCTGCCTTCAAGCATTTGTGAAAGGTCATGAGAGAACCAAGCAAATCAAAGCAAACATTTGCAAACAATGGGAAGAATTGGAGTAAAAAAAATCATATTTACCACAAAATCACTGCACCACACAACACTTGTGCTTATTTGCATTAGGTTTACCTGCCCCCGCTGCTATTCGGAAGGACAGGAAGACGGGCTGGCAGAGAGACAGAAACAAACCACAGTGAGAAGGACCCCCGAACCCCCCCACGACACAAAGGTTAAACTCACAGAGCAGAGCGGTGCATTTTTGGGCCTGTGTGCTAACTACAGCGGGCCCTTTTCAAACAGAGGCAGCTGTGATTGTGGCGAGGCCGCCGCAGCTCTGAGTGCGCCCTCAGTCTGCGTCACGCCGCGCAGCACGGCTAAGGCGCCTCACACCGCCGCCCCAGATGCTTTCAGCACCTTTATATCAACATGAATAATTCCAATATAGTCGAAGTTAAACACAGGGGACTGCATCCTGAGGCTCCAGAGCTGCATGCCACTCCTTTATGCCTCCATGGTGGCTCTTTGAAGAAAAATGCCAACAATTTAAGTAAATATTGAGTCAGTTACGTTTAGTGTTCTAATCTATGCTACACAACAGCGTCTAGTTGTTCAGAGGCAAAGCTCCTAAAGTAAATACATTCGCATTTACTCGTTTAGATACAAAAACAGATTCTACACCAATGTTGACGTGTTTATTTTTGATAGTAAAGAGTAAAAAAGGAGGACGGAGCATCAAAGATACAATAATTGCCTTTTTAATTCAAGTTTAATCTGCAGCAGCAGGAGGATCTAATCAGACACAGGGTGTCCTTTATTTTGAAAGGAACCTGCATGAGCAGCTGTCAACAGTAGAGAAGCTGAGGTGGTTTTTTGTAGAAAAATGAAAATTCAGTTATTGTAAGCATTTAAAAGCTACATATTATAAATGAATGACCAGAGAAACATAAATAAAGTGTTTTTTTCTAAAAGTGGGACTTTGTGGCTCTTGCTGGGTTCGGATCCGTTAGAAACTGGACCAAACGGATCTTTTAGTGTTAACAGTTGCAGACCCCTGCTCTAACTGACACACAACTTCCTGTTTGCATTTCTTATGAAATGTTTTAATCTCCAAAACTGGGATTCAAAATGCCAGAATTACTTCAGTTGATATAAATGCAGTTTTGAATTATTCTAATTTCTTCTTTTTGGCTTCATGTTGTCGATGCATGAAAGTTAGAAAGCTGCAGCACAATGGATCAATAAAGATACAGGATTTACATCCATTTGGTTGTTTCATCAGAAAAATCCTGTTTTTATTGTGAGATTTGTGTTTTATCAGGCCTCTGACTCCTTTAAACTTTCAACACCAGCATATTCGTTCTTTGACTAGGAATGAATGAGGTAAACATTCATTAGTTTGAATACACTGACATGGACACTTTAAAGGCTACAATGCCTCAGTTGGCCAGCAGGGGTCACTCTCTCAGGTTAAAGTGAAGCCTTGAAGCTTTGAATCTTTCAGCAAAGTTAGAGGAACAACCCTGAGAACAGAGAAACATGCGGAAACAAACGCCGTGCATCTCTGATTACATGAAAACGTGAAACTGCTGGATGTTTGCTGAAGGTTTGACTGACAGCTGAACGTTAGCCGACATTCACCTTTTGAATATGTTTAGAATTTCTACAAGAAATTCAACAGATTAAGAAGCTTTGGAGTTTATGTCCACGAGCGCAGGACCCTGAAATCATGAACAGAGGGTGTGTGGGCGGAGCCTCGGTGTTACCTTGTGGTCCCCCATGCAGACATTGGCTCCAATGTTATCATACGTTACAGACTTCTCTTCATTTTCCGGCTGCAGAGACACAAAACCAAACAGTGTGAGGAGTTTCATTTGTCACATTCAGACCAGCGGCGTTGAACGCGGTCAGCCGTGTTTGTACAGTCCTGCTGCGTGTTTTATGGCACATGGGTGGAGGAGCGATCAATGCAGACGCTTCATTGAACTCAATTAGCAGGATGAAAATCAAACCTTTAACAGGAAAGTCAAACAATCCTCTGAAAGTGGAGCAGCTAGATGATAAACAGCAGCTTCCTCTCACAAAGGGTCATCATCACTCTGTAGGATTTTATGAAGTCATCGGCCACACTTGGAGCACAACAGCTGAAACACGGTACATGAAGGGTCAGCAGAAACGTAAATGCTGACGGAGGATCCTCACAAATGTTCTTCTATTCATTCCATTCCATTCCTAAAGTGTCGCAGACGTTCACGATGAAGCAGCAGAATGTGAACCGCAGAGTTTGAAGCTACGTTCACCCCATCCTCGGCGATGCGCGTTCAAGCGTCCACTTCCAGAGAGTCTGTGTGAAGACGTGTGCATGTGCGTTGTGAGCCTCCACCTTCAAAACTCTCAAAGGCAGGCGTCGCCTTTTGAGACCCTTGTCAGGCTCTACATACAAAACGCGTGGTCATTGAACCCGTGTTGAAGATGAAACAAGTTGAACTTTGACCAATCAGGGACTTGGATTCGTTAAGTGACATATGGATGGCGTCCTTTTCAATTCACGGAAGCGCCAACCCTTAGAAAGCTGATGATGGAGGAGAGGTTAATGATTGCAGTTTATGACACCAAGTTGGCATTTCAAAGCATGCCTCTTCCATCTGTAGGGGAAGACAGTGGTAAAAGAAGAAGAAGCCCCTCCCTGCTTGCCCAGTGTGAACAGCGCATGCTGAAAGTGCGTTCAAAAACGTGACTTTAGCAAGTGGTTGAATGCGTGTCACACGCCCGGTGTGAACGTAGCGTGAGAATCCAGCACATTTTCTCCCATGCTCTAATTCCACTGCGATGGCCTGGAGAACTGTCCAGGAGGACGAGCCCCCACAGGGACGCTCCAGCGCCCAACGTCCCTGTGAGTCTGAGAGGAGGAAGCCGGTTTGGAAGATGAATGAATGAAATCACTTTCCACGGCCTTTTGATCCCGCACACACACACATGCACACACACACACGCACACAACACACACACACATGCACACACACACACACACCATAGACCAGTATTACTGCGGTTACTCTCAGATATTGCTGTCTTGTCAGAATTAAACAAAAAACATGTTTTGTTATTCATCCTCCACCCCCCAGACAGAAAAAACTGCAGTTTTAAGAGAAAAAAATCATGAAAGCAGCAGGAAATAAAGCCAGTATAACATAACCTGTGATGCATCTATCAAACACACCAACATTTACCAAGTCAAAGTGCTTTAACAGTAAGTGAGGTTTATTCACGTCAACCACGAGGCTAAATGAAGCAGACCTCTGAGCAGAAAGGTGTGTCCTTCACCTGCTTGCTGTTCAGGCTTGTGTCGTTCACAGCACCGTTCTGATAGAAAGAACCAAATGTTTGTGCGTCTGGCATCGAACCGCAGTACATTTTTGACTTTCACCTCCTCCAGCAGCCATGGAGAAAACTGAAGGTAGACTTCCGGCTTTGACAAACATTTTAACCTGGAATGCAGCAAACAGAGGCCTAAGTTACCCCCCCCCCCATCATTCCCTCCAAAGGACAGCTGAGCTCCGGTCTGAGAGAATCCTGTTTCTGTATCCCGTTCTCGCACAGAGTCGCCGCTGCTCGCTCACATGAGTCTGCAGGCGGGAGTATAAATCACAAATGTCTGCTTGAACTAAAGATTTTTTAAACACTCCCACTCCGCCACACACACTCGTGCACCGGATCTGCTCTCCTGCTTCAGAAGAAAGAGACAAAGAGCCTGAGAATGAACCATAAAGTAAATTCTAAATTAACTTCAGCCCAATCCAGCAGTGGAGGGGGTCAGCATAGCCGCGCCTCCACCTCACTACCTTTTCCACGCGCTGCCAACCCTCCATTCGTCTAGCGGGCCCCCGCGCCGCTGCCTCCCGCAGCCCGCGATACATTCATCAAACACACACTTGATAATTTACAAAGGCGGCATAAAATTGTGGATTTTCGGGCTGCATAATCTTTAGACAGATAAACAAATTACCCGGGCCTTCTGGCAGGGGGGAGCGCTCGCTCGGCTAAACATTCATTACCGGCGCTCCCGGAGCTGGTGCTGCGCTGCACAGCCAGCGGGCAACCTTTGGCGTGTTAGGGCTCGGCAAGCAGAAAATAACATGATGGCAAGTTAACCGAGCGTGCCATGATAAATGACGCCACGCGCCGGGCTGTTTACAGGCCCATGTCTCAACAATCTGTAACGCTCCGAGCCAGAGAGCGCGCTCAGTGAATCATCAGCCAATCTGCAGAAGCACTAACTGTCCGGCTCCGTCCCTGCATCACCAGCAATTAGCCGCTACTTCAGGGGGGAAAGCAAACAATAAAGTGTGTCTGTGTGACAAACACACCTTCATTGGATTGGATGCAACACACAAGCACCTCATTATGCTTCATTGAAAGTGCCGTTCTCCACGCTCTGATGCAAAGCTGGTTCGTCAGGAAGGAAAGTCTCATTTGCAGATGACAAAAGGAGCCTAACTTCCTGAGCAGTGGGGGCCGCTACTGTACACAACACAGCTGCATCTCTTTGCACACATTAACAGATGAAAGGCAGCAGGAAAAACAGGCACAACTTCAGAGAAAAGTCAGACTCCAAGCAGTGAAGCCCTTGGATGGCGTTGCCTCATGGAAAACAACTCGTCTGCAATCCGGCGGGAGAAAGGTGAAAAGGCCGCAAACTGTGCAGAGACCGCCCTGAAAGAGACGGATCAGGCACAGGCCCGGTTCTGTGGCACATGAGGCGCCTCATGAAGACAACGGGTCCACGGGAAATCTGCTGTTTGGGTGGTGAGATTTTGACAGAAGTATAACCCAAACACACACAGATATCATGAACATCTTTACATCCACCTGCTTCTTGGTGAACTTTAGGGCAGAAATGTTTGTGAGACATCAAACGTCCAAACAGAACTGTTTTTGTGGCTTGTGATGGACCGGCTCACCTTAAAGAACAGGTCTCTGGCAGACGGAGACATGAGGATTCGGTCACACCAGGCAGGGCATCTGGTGTTCATGTACTCCTTCCCCTGGGTGCTGTCTTCACTGTAAGGATAACTGAAAACACAAAGGCAGAATGCTCAGCCAGGAGAGAGGGAACTATAATCATAATAATGATGGATTCGATTCAGCTGCACTTGTCCGATCGCTCAAAGCGCTTACGATTTTAGTGGCATCAGAGACACTGAAGTTTAAATAGCAGAATGAGGCAAAGAAATGTTGAATTAAAAAGGGGAGATGAGGAATAAATGTGAGATCTCAGACAGAGATCTAAATGTTTCCCCAAGAAAACAGGAGGTCCATTAATACGACCAATCATCTGAGTAATCTCTTGAATCAACATGCATGGATGGCTCCATGGCAGCCATGCTTTCCTGCCAGCCGTGCAGGCTGTGTGCACGCGGCAGAGGGAGAACATCAAACAGGAAGGAGTAGTGTGACTTAGATGAAGCGGGACATTCAGTTGCCCATATGCATAGCTACATCCCTACACGCTCATCAAAAACAGATTAGGTGTCGCAGCAAATGGCCATGAGAGATGGTATTCAGGAACAGCAGGGAACAATCGCATGATTTAAGCCGCAGCAGGGATGGATGCGGGCGGCGAGCCTTCCAGCCCATGCAGATTTACATTGTTGAGAATTCAATTTGCCCCTTCGGCTCTTCAAACTTCTTCAGATTTGCACGCCACCGATCCAATTTGTTTGTCTGTGCTCATCAGGATGTAACACCGGGCTTACATTCTGTAATACCAATCCAATTTGCTCCTTCAGTGCCACGCGTGCTAACTGTAGCAGCACACAAAGTGCCTCTTCTCTGAGGATGAGAGGCCCTAATGGCAAAATAAACACACACACACACACACACACACACACTGCTTTTGATTCATCGCACTTGCCAAGCCCTGATAGCTTAATTGGACTTTATGCTACAACAGATTACACATCTGATTGGTTTCTTTCACCGTTTGCACATTCACATCACTGTTCTCACAGACACTACAAACACACTTGTTCTTGTGGATCAGTATTGTATTTATGTCCTGCTGCACCTAATTACAGCTAATTTCATCTCCTTGGCCCCCACTGAGGGGCCTTTCGGGGAATATCAGCACAGTCTGCCGACTTTAGAGTTCTTTTAAGAGCAAGAATAAACACAAATGTAGGTAAAAAAAAGTTCTCACCACATCAATCAATAAATATACATGTACAATAGGGAAGAAAAATACTAATATTTGTGATTATGTAATCAACAAAGAAGGAAATAAGAATGATTATTTTTCAAACAAACATCATTTCTTTCTTGATAATTAAAAATATGAGAAAAAGTCATAATTCTGAGATTTTCATTATCAATATTTTTACAGAAAGATTAAAGTCCATTAAAAAAATCTAAACATATTAGAATTAGGAAAGCCTAGATTCCATTGTGAAGGATAGAAAAATCCATATATTTACTTATAAGAGCTGTCCTCGTCAGACAAACCTACAGTCAAAGTAATCAAACTATTTTGACCTTTTCTCTTGTGCAGCTGCAACGCCTTGATCAGTAAAGCCTCCAGCTCTTTTTTGGATAGCATGTGTGAACATGTGTTCCGTGTAAACAGGAGTTACCCCGGGCTCACCCGGGCTGTGGCACACAGAAGTGACGCCATCACGTGTGCTGCTGATCCGTCCGTTTTCTCATGTGGTGAAACGGAAATCAGTCACACCGCCAAACCAGCCCAGAAACGGTGACCATCAGCGCGGTAAGTGAAATGATGAGGTGGTATATGCACACAGCACGCCCCTAACAGGTGTACAAATAGACCTGCAGAGAGCAACTCAAAGAAGGCTCCGCCTCCAATTAGCATAAATACCCCTGAAGCCACAGGGAGAATGCATGAGTTTTGCTATGCTAACGAAGGCTGAAGAAGGGATAGTGGGATGAAAGACGGCCTGAAGAATAGGGTGAGAGAAACAGAAACTCAGGGATGCAGAGAGAAGGGATAAAGACGGCAAACTGAGGGCAGAGAGAGAGAGCTTCAAAGAGCCGGGACCGCCGCTCAGCTTCAGGGTGGCCCGGGCGCTCCTGCTTCCTGAGACGGCAGGCTGGCAGCTCTCCTATCAGGGACTCAGATGGCTTTATTGACTAACAAGTGTGGGGTCATTTAAGTGTTAAAGAGATAGGGAGAAAAATCAGCTTGCCTCCCCACACCTCCTTCAAACAATGAACTCCAGAGAGCAAACTTCCTCAGGCTCCTCAGGAGCACAGCAGCTTTCATGGAGGCACTTCTGATGACAGGCAGACGTCGTAAAGGCTGATTCAAGAAAACCCCAATGATCATTAAAGTCCCATTCCTGTGTGCGAGTAGAAGCTGCTCCCTTTCACCGCGCCCTCCGCTGTTATCAGCATTGGAGCCGTTATCAGCATTGTTACATTCAGCTGCTGTTGAATGCAGCAGCTAAACGTCACAAACACGTTCATGGGCCATGGGGGGGCTGTAGGTTGGGATGGCAGGCAAAGTTAGACTAATTGTTCTGATTATAAGTTCAAACCCATAACTGCAACAAAAGCATGCCTGGAGGTGGAGGGAGGGGGGGTTACCTGATGCAGTCCTCCCCATCAGAGACCAGTTTTCCTTTTTGCTTGCTGACCTCTCTGTCCACACTCAGAGGAACCTATCTTTGATTAGAAAATCCTCTTTGTGCATTCAGGCTCTGTTGAGTTTAATGTTTGACTGGACTGCGTCCATTACTCACACGTGTTTCAAGCTGTTTGTCCAGCTATCACAAAAGTGTTACAGAGCCTCTCCCAGCAGAAGGAAGGAATGGCTCTTTTGAAAATATCTTAAGTTTGAACACTATTTTTTCCAAATACAGTCAAGAAAACAATTATTTGACCTCTTGTGGATTTCGTAGGTTTGCCAACTTAAAAAGAAGCTAAAGATTGCAAAACCATCAGCCAGAAGCTGGGCTTAGGGTAACAACTTTTGGTGCAATTGTGCCACAATACAAGAAAGACAACATGACTATCATCCACCTCTACGTCTGAAGCTCCAAACCAGATCTCACCTGGTGGGACTTCCATGATCATGAGACCACAGAGAAATCAGCCTAAAAGAACATGGCAGCAGTTAGTTGATGATCTCAAAGGAGCTGGAACCACAGAACCAAGAAAACTATTGGTAATACTATACACTGCAAAGGTTAACATCTTTCAGTGCTCACAAAGTCCTCCTGCTTAAGAAGACATGTTCAGACCCACATACAGTTTACCAACGAGCACCTTCATGATCTAGAGAGAGATTGGGAGACGGAGCTGTGGTCAGAACAGACCAGAACTGAGCTCTTTGGCATCAACTCAACCCATCGTGTTTGGAGGAAGAGAAATGACCCCAAGAACACCATCCCCACTGTCAAGCAGGGAGGTGGAAACATTATGATTAGGGGGGTCTTTCTGGACAGGACTACTTCACTTTAGTACCGTCAAATCCTGAGTTAGAACCTCCCTCCCTCCACCAGGAGGCTTAACATGGGTGGTGGATGGGTCCTCCAACGGGATCATGACCCAAACCAAACAGCCAAGACAACCAAGGAACGACTGAAGAGGAAGTAGATCAAGATCATGGAGTGGTCCAGCCAGTCTCTGGACCTCAATCCCATAGAAAACCTATGGAGAGACTTGAAGCTCAGAGTTGCTAAGCAACATCACCAAATCTGAATGATTTAGAAATCATTTGTAAGGAAGAGTGGAGCAAAAATACTTCCTGATATGTGCAGAAATCTGCTCATCAACTACAAGAAACCTCCAACCTTGGTGCTGATTATGAGGATTTTCATAAGAGTCTTTCTGGCAACAGGGTTCAAATACTTCTATCCCTCAATCAAATGCAAATTATTTTGTATAAATTCTTGATTGATTTCTTGATTTTCTATCTGTCACTGTTCAAATGACTAATGTCCTCAACTGTATCTGTATTCAAAGATCAGACATGACTTTCCAAACCAGAATTTGTTTAATCTAAAACCTTAGTCCCATGCACCTGTACAGGTTTGTGCGACCACCTCATGAAAATGGAACGTACCATTGTTGTGCACGCAGTGACTGTTTCGTGAAATATTTGTAAAGAACTACCATCCACTTATGACACTTGGGTGATGCTGTCACAGGGTGCCCTTTATACAACACTCCAGTCATTAGTGACGTGCCCTCACTGACTGCACTTAAGGCTGCATGCATGCATAGGGTGTGAATGTGATTCTGAGTGCCTGTACGATGCCTGCACAAACTACCTTCTGTCTAATTTCTTCATTTCAGACATCCAGACTGCACGGAAGGGACATCCGAGGAGTGCGCACATTTCATGTGAACAGCACTAACGCGCCTGCGTTTCACTTGCCTGCAGCATGTCCGTAGAAAAAGTGAAGCGTACAGATTTGCCCATTTTTCCCCCACAGACAGCCTGTATCCACCTGTGAGGACAGTTGTGACTACGGCAGAGGTGTAATACTCCAGGCCTCGAGAATACTCCAGGCTTCGAGGGCCGGCATCCTACTGGTTTTTTAGAAACTTGACCCTACTTGCTGCAGATTTCCTGGATCAGGTAATCAATGAAAAGCTACAATAGTTGGAAAACATGTAGGGCACCAGCCCTCGAGGTCTGGTTTAACACCTTTATGTCGTTTCAAACTCCATGTATTAGCTGTAGGAGTACTTAACAAAGGCAACATAACCCTGAGGATACAGGCACGGCTGAAAACCAGTGGAGGCCTTATCAGGAGCGGATATTGCTGAACTGTGATTGGGTGAAAGTGTGTTTAGAAAAACTTTCTTAACATTTGCGTTTGCTTGCTGTTGTTGACGAAATAACAGAAAAGGAGGGAGAAGCTCATGGGCCCAGCTACGCCAGTTTCTGCCTTTTAGCTGCTCTAAATGAAGACAAGGCGACACAGATGGCATCCATTTAATCCGTTCAACACAAGATTGTGTTTGACGAGCCCCCCCTCCCCCCAGCATTGTCTCAGACAAGGAGCAACCACACATGACAGCAGCAAGTCCTCAGCTATCATTCCCACAGTCCTCTTCACTTTCACTGCTTCTCTCCTCGCTGGGATGATGGATGCTGCTTGTAGGACAATGTTCCTGTTCAGCAGATCAGCTTGTAATGTTGGAACCAGCCAGAACATGCCCCCCCCAGCAGCTCCAACTCAACATCCATCCTCAAACTGCGCCTCAGTGCGCCACAGATCCTCGTGGAGCCGAGAACAAGAAGCTTCCTTCACATATGAGGTACACAAAGGCTGCAGAACTAATGTACACACAATTAAATATACATACAGAGAGGGTGAGATCATTTGTGCAGGCCTTTAGAGAGCTGGGGGAGTGTTGTTCACAGAACAAGCAAGGCTACTGTCAACACAAGAGCCATCTGTGCGAGCACTTCCTATGAGGAATTTTCCACTGATCTGACAAATCCCTCATATTCTCTTATTAGCAGCTATTGAAAACCTGGCAGGTATCCATGTGTGCCTCTGTCCTGCACAGTGATGAAAGTCAGGCAAGGAAAAAATCCCTGAACTTTTCTTTGAGCGATATGGCGGGCACAGAGCGAAATTTTGGAAAAATACGTGGTCTTAGATGCATTCTGGCAGCTAGTTATTCACTTCTTTATCAAGAAACTAAGACTAATTGGAGCATCATGATTTGTCATTCAAACCCCTAGTTTGACTTAACATTAAGGACTTGCTGGTCCTAAAAAAGAATTTGGATCATTGCTCAAAGTAACACAATCCTACAATCTAAGCTTTTCCTAAAATCTGCAAAAGATACCATTGCTAAAATATAGTAACATCAAAGCCCCAAATGGCAAAAAGAACACCAGTAACTATGATATTCTATGAAAGTACCTCATTTATTTGTACATTATTTCTGCTTTAGAAATGACAGATGCACAACATCCACTTGCACTGTTTTCTCAAACTATAATTACATCAAAATATGGGATCTATTTAAACTATCTTTCTATAACATAATACATCAATTCTTTAACACCAATACTAAGTAATCTGGGAAATATCAAAACAAACATACAAACTAAATTAAACATTGTAAACATTCTTTTTTAAGGGAGTGCGGGTCCAAACCACCAAATACTTATAATTAATGTCAATAATACTGAACTAAATCATGGTAATTAGGAAATACAAATAAATTAGATAGAGAAATGTATTCAAAATAAAAACTGAAACTCAAAACTAAAACTGAAATTATTTCTGAATTTGGTTTTGAGATTATTTTACACAAAAAGCATTTGACCTACACTACCTTAAAAATATTTTTCTTCCAGCCAAGACCACTTCAATTTGTTTTTTATCGTCTTCTCACAACTGAGGTCGTGACCACGCTCAATAATGACGATGCCCGCTATTATTTTAACACAAATTTGATCGCAAAAGTTTAGCGTGGGTCAGCCAATTTTGGTCTCTAGGCAATCTGTCAAGCTGACCGCGTGGTGCAGACAGAGCCAATCAGAGATGTCGACGCATCCGAAAGCAACTAAAACGTCCCGTCATTGGTCAATAGGCCGGGAAGACGAGAGATGGCCGCGACCATAGAGGAATCTGCGGAGAAATATAGAAAATAAAGCTAAAATTCGCCGATTTCAGACCATTTTTTCATCCGGAAAGCGATTTGTCCGTAAAGATCAGGTCTTTATTTCCCGGAAAGTACGTTCGGTTTGCTCAAAAACCCGGATTTCCGGGAATTCCCGGAAGACTTTCATCACTGCTGCAAATCCCTGCTGGTCTGATGTGCTCAGCATCGGTTTTCAGGCCTCCACCAGTGTTGTTGGAGGTGTCAGACAGGTTCTGCCAGGCTTCAAAACCCTTCCTTGAAAAGTGGACAGGAGGTTCTGCCTCCTAACAGCCCTGAAACTGAACTTCCTGGCCTCTTCTGTGGGAATCTGACCTAGACAGGCAGGACTGGAGTCACCCTCTGACTCCCAGCTGGAAAAGTGTCAAGGAGCCATACTGACCAAAAGTCTCCTGGCTTGGTCTAGTCTGCTCCCTCTTTATGCACCCTAACATGGGGGGATAGGGGCGTCCCACAGAAACCACCAATGAAAGTCATTTAGTGACTTAATAATGTTGGTGTGGCGGTTAGAGCTGACTCACTGCAGAAGGCTCCTTCACTTCTTAGGGTGGGTACAGATCCCGTTTGTCTCAATAAAGGTTTTAAAATCCAAACAAGTGAAAGTCGTGTTGCGCTGACGTTTACGTCGTTTCTGAAAATGAAGTTCAAGCTAAACTGTTGAACTTTTTCCCTGCCAGGAAAATTTCAAAGCAAACATCTGTATCTCTGCTCTTTTTCTGTTCTGGCAGTTTTTTAAGGTTCTGGATCTTAAACCACGGTTTAGAAACGGAACCCCCTAATTGCAAGTATTATTTCATGCAGTAAAGTGGAGAATCAAATTCTGCTAAACCCCTGTGAACACGGTCCATGTTTCTTATTGGGTAAGGCAGGTGGTTGTCCTGGACTGAGTGAAGAAAGCGCGCCTGAATATAAATCTAGTCCAAACTATCATTAAATGTATTTGCAGAGCTTTAATGCAGTCTTTACAGATTACAGCTAAAACTAAAACCCAGCAACAAGAGTCACGTTATCACTCAAACGTCTGTCAGTGTTCCCCAACAGCAGCCGCACATCAGTAAAGCTTAGATTTTCTTCCAGCCTTTACTTTGCCATGCAGGTGGCTGTAGCCATCCCTCCTTCTTCTGGCTTCAATCATTTTTCTTCCCACACCCTCTTCCTGCTCTGAAATCACTCATGATTTGGCCATTGATAGAGTTGTTCTGCTGCTCCGATGTCACTCAAAATCTCCCTCAAAGCCCATTTCAGTAACCATGTTACAGGCAGAATACATTCTCCATCCCTCCCCTCATCATCTACTGCATTTTTTCCAGTAGCCGGGGGTCTCGATTCAATTTTTGCATCGATCTGGTGCAAAAAAACAGAACGGAAATCAGATCAGAGTAGTACTAAAAGCTTTCCCTTAAATAAATCAAAATACATGAATAAGTTAGGGGTGCCTTCATGTGTTTTAGGGGATATAACCTAAGTTACGCCATGAAATAAAAAGGTACCATGATCTCCAGCAAAACTTACCATTACTTTCATTACTGGCTGTGCTGCAGTCAATGGCCTAATGGCTGCTTGCAGTTTTATGTATTACACATGATAGAGAAACGGTCTCTACTGCATATAATTGAATAAATAAAGTCATTTTTCTCTCTCAGATGTGCGATTAGAAAAGCCCAGAGTCACACATGCGCTCCTCTGTGTG
Organism: Oryzias sinensis; assembly: GCA_037389245.1. Classification (NCBI taxonomy): domain Eukaryota; kingdom Metazoa; phylum Chordata; class Actinopteri; order Beloniformes; family Adrianichthyidae; genus Oryzias; species Oryzias sinensis. The sequence continues at coordinate 27,279,491 of CM074500.1, forward strand.
AGCCGCTGGTGCACAGGAGCCAACTGGCTCCAGGTCCAACTGTGACAAGACCCGGGCAAATTCCTCACCCCGTGCCCAGGTACTTAGACATGTCACATCCAACCCTGACAGATGACTCCTTGAAAGTGAAGAGACATGTGCTTTACAGCCTGAGAGCTATGCAGCCCCGCAGAGAAGAATTCCTGAGGAAGAGGAGGTTTGTTCCTTCCAGCAGACTGACAATGCTTCAGCCAGACTTTTCCTGACACTGCAGAACTCTAAACCCTAACAAGTACATTTGTCTAATCTTGACAGGCGGTATGAGACACGGAACTTTTTGGTGTGTTGGAATGACCGTCAGTCCTTCAATGTAACACATGTGCTCTAAAGATGTAATAAATAGCTGTCAGGGATACTGTGTGTCCAGAACTTGCTTTGTGTTCTGATCTGCACTTGTTGCTCTGCAGGACGTCCCGCTTCCTTTAATCTCCCACTGAGCAACACGGGGATTAAACGCTCCTGATCGGTATTGATTTATGGATTGAAAGCAAAATGAGCCGTGTTTGTGGATGCATGTGTGAGGGTCTGATGACCTGCAGTCAATGGAGTAATAACCTCACAGATGGCGGGGGGCCGGTCCGGAGCAGGCAATGTGATGGAGGACCATTGTCGGAGCTTGATTGCTCAAGGAGGCAGAGCTGACATGGGGAGGGGTCCGACCACACCAGCATGTGTGGGTGAGGAGTGGGAGGACTAGCCTGTTTAAATTTAACTAGGCTGCCGCTGCTGCGTATCACCAGGCTGACAATGATGTGGTTTGTCGCACAGAAGGAGTCGATCAAATCAGATTTCATACGCTGCTCCCAGGTTTCATCTATTTGATTCATCATTGCCTCAAGTATGTGGGAATCATTTGTATTCTTTCACTGCGGCGCGTTCAGCCGTCCCTGTGGAAAGATGATTCACTCTCATATGGATAGGTGCAGGAGTCAGCCAGTGTAAAAAGACAATAAATTCACCTGTCACTTATGTAAAGTGATGTAAATGGGCTCTCTGATTAAGACACAGAGTCGTTTAAAAAACAGGGACAGGCAGAACCTTGACACGTGTGCCCACCTCTCCCACTCAAAGTCATTCACATGCACACTTTGATCCTCCGATGTCTTCTTCTCCCTCACACACACACATTAACACACACCCCGTGCCTGCCACCAGAGCAGTTTATCAAGTAATTATTGTTTGATTACAGCGTTTCATTATCTGCACTGATTGAGTCAGAACCGACGGCAAAGGTCAAGCGTCATTAACGTGCTGCTCCCGGAACATATTTCCGCGCCCGGCCGCTTGTTTGCCCTCCCTCTCCTCTGAAAGGGCTAATTGCAAATGCATTTGTTTGAAGAGGAGCAGAGGACTGGCTCAGACCCCCCCCCTACACACACACACACACACACACACACACACACACACACACACACACATAAGAAACCGCTGGAAGAGCCAGCAAGCTAATGGCACACGTGATGCGTGAGACTGACAGCAGCCAAATGGATGCTGTGCTCTCCAAATAACTATTTATGAAAATGCCAAGGGGGGGGGGGGGGGGGGTAAGGCAACTTTGTACGGGGCTGAATAAACATTCCTCCGGTGGGAGGGATTTCATAAAATATTCAAAGGGTTAAAGGATGCTTTGTAATGTGTGTCATTATTTTATGTGTGTGTTTCATGTGCACGTCTTACACATTTTGCATGGTTAGTCCAGAAAAGTCAGCAATGAAATGGCGGGATAGATTCATACCTGGGGGGGAAAGAGATCTCCAATTCAATCAGCCGATCCTTGAATGGCGCCAGTTCTTTATCAAACTCTAAAAGCTGCAGAAACACAAAAAGAACAGAGTGAGACACAGAAAATCCTCACAGTTACTTGAAGCTGCAGGACGCAGACAGTAACCCTCCATGTCTGCTGTTCACCTCCACAGGTGGATACGGTTGATTCTTGACCAGGAGAAGCGACCCGAGTGTCTGCATTGGCTTCCGATTTTTGGATTCAGAGTTCAGTCTGACTCCTGAAGTCAGCTGAAGCTGGTCAATAGCCATCAATCAGGAGGCTGCAGCCTCGGTGAGGTGACGGGGAGTCAAACACATTTGATCAGGATCCCATCTTCAGGCTCATTCAGGCTCTTCCGCATGCCTGAGCGTGGAGCGGGACCCACAGCGTGTGTGTGTGTGTGTGTGTGTCACCGCCCTGTCCTGCTGAGGTCCATCCGTCCACAACAACAGTACATCCACAAACTCTTCATCAATCATGTCTCCCCACCCAGCTGTACTCACTCACTGGTGTGTATGCACACTCCCCCCTGCTGCGTCCCGCCTTCACAAAAGCCATAAATCATTAGTGAGAAGTGCAATTAGCGGCTCCTTGTACACATTAATTATCTTGGAGATGAACAGGTAACAGGGGCACCTGCATGACTGCCTCCCTGAGAGACTGATGGAGACGTTTCCCAGCAACCCTTGGAGGACCTCGCTGTGGCCCGCCTCCTTCTGTGGTGACAGAAACCCAAACACGTGGCTTTGCTGCTATACTGGGGAACGGCACACGCTGTGATGGAGACCCCAACGCAGCAGTAGCACTCAATGACATGGCACGTGTATTACAGCGTGGATGGGTACATAATGAAAGCTCAGCAGAGACGACACGCCACACGAGCGTTTTATCTGGAAGGACGTCCTCATAAAGTAGAAACATGGATGCAGGAGAAGGAGGCGGATGTCATTGGGGTATTATTCCATCAGCAGAACCTTCCATCTCAGCTGGCATATTTATGCTCTGAATATGTGACTGTTCGGCTATTGTGTGTCTTCACGTCACTGGTGAGTCCACATTTAGAGCCCCCCACCCCCACCCACATGTGTGTGATTATGTGCCAGTGGTGTAGAACAGCAGCCATTACTGGCAAGGGCCTCCCAGACTGAGTCTCAGTGGTTCAGAAGGGCAGATGTGCTGCATTCATCAAACTCACACCGCCGGGGTCACAGGAGAGACTCACTCACTGTGGATGAGGGATGGCAGAGTGGAGGATGCAGCCCTACGCTCCACTGTGCACCCCATCCCACCATGCACCCACCGCCTCAGCCATGTTTTCACCGCCTGACCACCGCTGGCTCTTTCAGGCCCACGACAATAAGTCCAATTTCTACTTCACCATGGTAGGAATGTCAGAGCGATGCTGCTGTCAGTCTGGATGACGTTTTTACTGATGGGATAGAGAGCAATTAGCACCTGCTGACTGCTTCCTGTGTGCACAAAGGTGTTTGTGTCACGTTCAGAGAACATATGGCTGTGTGTATTCACAGCTTGTGTGCGTTCAGTGAATGCTGAGTAATTCGTGCAGGTGAACGGAAAACTCGCTGGCCACAAATTTCACACTACATTTCCTCTCAGGTCAATTAAGCATAATGCTCTGCTGCTCTGCCGGGTCAGCGCCTTAAAAAAACGGCTGATATGAGTTCAAGGCCTTGTGACATTATAGAGCCAGCAGTACTTTGTCAACCAGAAATGACCTTGGGAGGTGTGGAGGGGATGCTGTGGGATAATGCCGCCGCGGCAATAACACAGAGGTGAAAAAGGAGAGGAGTCTTGTGGGTAAAAACCGGCCTGTCACCGGCTCACATTTCTGACTTTGCTTGGATGATCAACACACTCCTAAATCAGACCGGTGGGGAGAGCTCAGCAGAGGGGTAAAAAAAAAAAACGAGCAAATCCACCATCTTTGGCCTCCGGCTGTCCCTCGGAGAGCGCCGGCCTTTTGTCCACCACCTGTAATTGTGCTTTGATTTACACATTGTCAAATATCACCTGTGACAACACTCGCTGCGATTGAAGCCAATCAATAAATGCTGGGGTGAAAGGTCATTTAATTTGATTTTTACACCTTGCACTTGGCTTTCATTGCTGGGACCATATTTTTCCTTCTTTTTATGGGATCTTCATTATTTTGTGCGGTAAAGCGATAAACAGGCTCTGACGGGGGGAGGGGGGGAGGAGGTCAAGACCATCTTCAAAAAACAAGAGTTTGTTTCTCAGACAAGATGTTGCGTTTCCCCCCCATTTGTACCTTATTATGCTGTCCATAAAATATAGAAATAAAGTGGACTGCACTGAAAGGACTTCAGTCCTGTGATTTCTGTTTCCACATATGGTCTTTCATCCAAAATGTGGATCCCAGCATGTCAGTGGTGGCTGTAGCTTATTGGTTGAGGCTCCAACTCCCGTCCTAACAGCCACAATGTCCTCAGACAAAACATGTAGCTCACCAGAGTCCCACAGGAAGGAAACATGAATACTTTGCAGAATGTAAAAGAAAACTTGAACTTTTGGCTGCAGATGCAGAGCTGCTCTCCACGCTGTGCTGTCTGTTCTTGTCATCAATGAATACAGACGCTGCAGACACTAATGCTGTCTCTCTAACACAGTGTTTTTCAACTGGTGTGCCGTGGCACACTAGTGTGCCGTGGGAGATGGTCAGGTGTGCCGTGGGAAATTACCCTCATTAACAGATTTAACAACATTTTCCATCTCCAGGATTTCAGTTCTGTGTTCATCCAAACAGGCCCTGATAAAACACTGAGTAGTTAGGAATATAAAAGATCATAAAATACTTTTTTCTTTGTGTTTATTTGATTCTATTAAAGACATTTTGATAAGAATGACGGTCCCGCGATTTAGCTGCAGCTTCAGGTCTGTTTTCAGAAAAGTCCCTTTAACTGTCTCCACCAATCATTCTTGGAGGTTTGATCACACGTCATCAGTCTGACCAATCAGAAGGGGTTAAAGTCTCCACTTCCTTGTTCAGATTCTGCTCATAAAGTCTCTCAGTTCCAACAAAAATACCAGCTAAAGCTCGTCTTTAGCGGTGTAGCTTTCCACAGAATCCGGTGTCAGACCGTGGAACAAGTGAACAAAACCATGAAGCTCAGAGAAGTGAGTGTCTGCCCTCGGTGGCTGTTTGCACTACATCTCCAATGATGCATTGGGCTAAAGTGACAGCGTCTCAGCGCACAATGAGTCTTCCTTTGACGTCTTGAAACCACAAGGAACACAAATCAAACTGTTTTTAAATCTTCTAACTTAAATTTTATTACATCTTTTAGAAAAAGCAGCTGCAGCTTCCAGCTTTTTCTGCCACAATTATCACAAAAATGCATGTGAGATGTGGAGGGACTGTAGATCAATACAGACTAGGAGTTTCTCCTTTTTTTAATTTTTGGATGCTGGTGTGCCGCGGGATTTTTATCAAGGTTAAAGTGTGCCGTGGCTCAAAAAAGGTTGAAAAACACTGATGTAACAGATGCTCTAGTATTTGTGGCGTCTGGTTCCCGTGGGTCCTACTCAGGACACGTTCCCCTGGCCATGTGCTTTCTTTCTGTTCATCATTTCAGACCAGTGATTCCAGTTTGTTCAGTAATACAAAATCCCTGCCATGACATTTTTCATTCCTCATAAAAGGTACAGATGAAGCATTTGAAGGAATGAATTGATTCAAACTATTTCTGTTTTCTTGCCTGAATTTATTCTTAAAGGGATGACCACTGGTATTAAATCAGAGATGTCCATATCTTTAGCATGCCGGGCAGCTTTCAAACTACAGATTTTTTTAACTTTTTTTTTATATTAAAATTTTTGAGGAAACCGATTAATACAACAAATTGAAACCCTTGACGCCGAAATTTTATTCCAGCCATGAAACACCAAATCACTGATGTTTTCAAATAGATGCTAAATTAAAGTCACTTTGAAGCACAAGAGTTTTGATGAGTGTTTGAGTCAATAGGGCTTAATTTATTTACATAAAACTCATGTCAATTGGTCAAAATTACCCAAACTTTCAAATTTGAATTGCAAGTTAAATTAAAACCGTCATAAAATAAGAAAAGCTTCAAAAAACCTCAAATGGAAAATAAAAGGCTAAATTAGCTTTAACATTAACAGTAAAATGATAGAGAATGGCAAATTATTGCCTATTAAAAGTGCAAAAACAGTTTTTTTCTAAATGTGAATCAAAATTAAACTTGTGTGAATTTTAGCCCGAAGGTCGGAAAGTTGTTGTTTTTCAGATATTTTCAAATATTACAGAAACAACTATTTCCTAACTGCAGTTAGAAAAAAAAACATTTCAATCTCAGAATTCAAAATGGCTGCTCCATATTAGCACCGCTCTGCTAACACCGTTTCCCACATAATCACACAGCAAACCACTTCGGCAGAGTGTGGCATCTTTTGGTAAAATATAGAAAACCTTTTTTTTTTTGGTGCTTTTCTGTTTTTGCTCCCATTAACACCGCCGGCAGCCATTCATTATGTTGTTAAAGGAGCTGTGATGCAGATTCAGGCTGACCTCAGGCCGGCACACTTAAGTGCACCATGTCTGGATATGCCATCCTTTTTCCTGATTTGGGCTGAACTTTCTTTCTGTCGACAGTTTTTAACCCCCTTAATCCAGACTGAGACACATTTTCCTGGAGATGTTGTTCAATGCAGCTAACTTGCCTAGTGCACTATGCTAACTGCAGAAGAAAGCCGTCTCTCCTCATCACATGAAATAGTCAGTCAGTTGTTGGGGCATCCAGAACTGGAGCTAAATAAAAAAGACAAAGGCGACGTAAAAACCGTTTAAATGAATACTGAAAGGCACTTAGGAGCTCAGACAGGTGAAGTATGAGGGAAGTTTGGGGCTGAGGCAATATTTGTTCTATTTGTACGTCTTCCCCACTTTAAAACGTCTTTCAGCTTTTGAGTAATGCGCAGGAATACGGCAGAGGCAGGAGGAGCCCAGCCATGTCGGACAGAGAGGTTCATCACTTGCTAAAGCTCGTACACAAACATGTAGCGGCCCCCCCATCTGCCGACACCGCGCTGATAAAGTTGCAATAAAGAGATACTGAGACAAAATCAATGGAACGGAGGAGGGAGGCTGGCCTGTGTGTGTTGGTGTGCGAGACAGGGATGCACAACACACACACGACGGGTGCACCGCCAACACACACACACGCACACACACACCTCCTCCCATTTCTCCACCAGAGCAAGGCCCCCCGGTGCCCCTTGACGCCACAAGCGCCCGGAAAATTTAATCTTCCCAAATACTCATCAGGGCTCTCCATCGTCCCCCCGTGACAGCGGAGGGGATAATTAATTATACAATTTCGATGGGAATATCGACTAAACAAAGCTATTAATCATAGAAAAAGTCAATAGGCATGGACACATTCAATCATGTCCCGGCCAATGATTACTCCTCTCAAAATACAATAATTATTTTCAAGAGCTGCCTCGAATTAAATTTCTGTCAAGCTGGTACAAGTCTTGCAGTTGATGAAGGATGCAATGGATTTTTTTCTCCCCTCTCCCCCCGTGGAGGAGTGTGAGGAGGGACATTTATCCTTTTGGAAAGGTAGTTTGTTTTACAAGGATCATAAGACGGTGTGTTTAACTAGACCATGACCATCAGATTATCTCACATGCCTCCATTATGCCGATCAATCTTATGTGGCTTTGGAGGAGGTGGGGAGGGAAAACGCAAGGAGGAAAGGAGGGTGACGGGGTACGGGAGGCTCCTCACTCCCACTGTCAGGAGGATTTCTGCCGGTATAATTCAGGATCCCACAGTGGGATACATCCCATCCAGAAGTTCACACACAGATTTTGACAACAGTCTTCAAAGGTACAAATCTATTGGGGAAAACGGATTCCAGTTCATTCATACACCTAAAACCAGGAGTGAACTCTTGAAAGTGTCAAATCCCAGAACCCCCCAAGCAAATGCACAAGTACAGGCACAGAAAAGTGCACTAAAGGGCATTTTTCACTTGGGGTTCATTCACACAAACTCAATGCTCCAGAGGGGACAGCTTCTCCACCAGGATGATGCAGCAACTCCCCAAATCCAGCTCTGAGCCGGTCTTCTGTGTGTGTGTGTGTGTGTGTGTGTGTGTGTGTGTGTGTGTGTGTGTGGTCTTACATTTATTACTTTGTAGGGTCCAATCACTTGGAGCCCACCAACAGTGTGGGGCCCAACGTCCTTGTGGGGCCCAAAATCGTGGACCCCTCAAAGTTTGAGCTATTTAACAGGCTTAGGAGGGCCCCCTGATGCTCCTGTTTCGTTTTTAGGGGTTGCCCCATGAAGTGACAAAAATTGAAAACGTGGGTAAAAAATGTGTGTGAAATTTTTTTAATGTAGCGCCCCCTAGTGTCACAGACCCGGTATTGCAGATGATACACACTCCCGGAAGTGTGTATCCCATTAGCCTATGAGGAAATGTTTGCATTTTTGCGTCATCATACTTCGACCACGCCCACTTCCTGGATCTTTTTAAAGGCCTTTTAAAGGACAACCTGATGGTTGATGCAAGAGTTTTGGAAGCAACAGGTATGGTTCTTTTGACTTAAATTTTACAAGTTAGTGTGCTTTTTATCTCTTTTGACTTTGTTTGCAATGACAGCTACATGCAGTAAAAAAATGGGGGAAAAATCTTTATCAATTAAATACAGAAGTAAACAGTGGATATTACTAATGCTTATGCTAGGTAGGCTATCTATCATGGCTGGGACCCTAACACTGCTTTTTTACCTTTTTTTTTTAAAGAAGATCTAAAGCATGTTGAGTTATGTTTGAAAAAAGTTGAAACAAGATATAAAGTATTTGAAATGACAAGAATTGATAAGAGACTAGTGACCTAATTACATGAATCTCCACTGCTTATCACTGAAAATTAATTCAATTTACTGCAGATTAATTTTCTAGCATTGGTAAGTTAAAAATTTTAAAATGAAAGACAACTAATAAATTAATCTTGTCAGTGCTATTGCTAAAATAGAAAAAAAAATCTTCCCTCCTTGACGAATCATATCTTTAATTATAGACTGAGTGTAAAGTCAAAAGGAACACATACAAAGAATGCATTAAGTATTGATAGCATGATAGGTCTTTATAAATAGCACAATATAGATGTTTTTATTTTATCATAAGCTTAAGCTTGCACTATTCTAAAGTTGATAATGACACTTTGAGATGTTTAAATAAATACATTGCCTTACACTGTTAGCTGATGTCAAATTAAGCGTTATCCCATTTGCTGTAACAGATCCAAAAGGGGCAAGAACAAAATCCTAGGATAAACCCTAGTGATGAAGTGCAATTTCCTTGTGGTAAGTGCAAAATAAATATGGAGTTTTGAGGATTTGTTTTTATCTTCGTGTTGTATATTCAAAAAGTGTAATAAAAAGGAATAAAAAATAGTTGGATTCCTCTTTATTTTAATCTCCCTTTAGAGATTAGTGAATGATCATCAAGAATCACCAAACCACACTATACAAATAATTGTTGCAAATAATAAACCACATTTGCACTTATTTGCAGTTAAAGGAATAGAGACTGGAGCTGAAATAGAATCTAACTTTGGTAATTCAAAGCGAAACGGTGAGTAAATAAATACAAATATTAAATTAGGAAAATGTCTATCTCAAATGTCCAAACATTTAAAATGTCCTAAAACTGTCCATTTGTTATATCATAGATTCAGAAGAAGCAAAAGCAAAAATGTTCTGAGAAAACCGAAGGAAAAGAGTTCCTGAAGACTATTGCTTCCCACAAGGAATGAAAATACCAAACAAAAGTCCTTCTAGGTAACAACTATATGGTTCAATGTCATTTGTTATTTGTGTAAGGACAGTTGATTTCAAACGAGTCTTTATAGGATCCTTCCATATGCTAATTGTCTTTTGTTTTAGTTTTTACTCAAAGGTTAAATTGTCTTCATTAAAACTCACTGTGTTCTAGCTTTAAACTTTCTCTTAATCAACTATTTTCAAGTTTTTCCAATTGTTATACAGACAATTTTCACAAAAGACAGTCTCACCACAGAGAATTCCTTAAAAAACTATTTTGAAATGAAATATTGAAATTGAATATCCGTGGGTGATTTCTCCTCCAAGCTTGGGTCCTCTACCAGAGGCCTGGGAGCTTGAGGGTCCTGCAGTATCTAAGCTGTTCCTAGCATTGCACTTCTCTGGACTGAGAGGCCTGAGGTCTTTCCAGGTATCTGTTGCAGCCACTCCTCCAGCTTGGGGGTTACTGCTCCAAGTGCTGCAATTACAACTGTCACGTTCACTTTCCATGCTTTCTTCAGTTCCTCTTTGAGTCCCTGGTATTTCTCCAGTTTCTCATGTTCCTTCTTGCTGATGTTCCCATCGCTTGGCACTGCCACATCCACCACAACGGCTTTTCTCTGTTCTTTGTCCACCGCTACAATGTCTGGTTGGTTCGCCATTACCGTCCTATCAGTCTGGATCTGGAAGTCCCACAGAATCTTTGCCCTCTCATTCTCTACCACCTTCGGAGGAGTTTCCCATTGTTTTGACCTTGGGGTTTCCAGTTCATATTGTGCACACATTCATTCTGTACCACTTTGTCCCTTTCGGGGTCACGGGGCTGCCGGAGCCTATCCCGGCTACTTGGGCGTAGGCAGGGGATGCCCTGGACAGGTCGCCAGTCTGTCGCAGGGTAAAATGTCCACAATCACACACCCATGCACTCTCACACTCACACCTATGGACAATTTAGAGTTGCCAATTAACCTATGAAGCATGTTTTTGGACAGTGGGAGGAAGCCGGAGATCCCGGAGAGAACCCACGCATACACGGGGAGAACATGCAAACTCCACACAGAAAGGTCCCCAATTGATGTATTTTTCATGTCCCCCAGCCAGGACTTGAACCAGGGGCCTTCTTGCTGTGAGGAAAGAGCACTTACCACTGCGCCACCGTGCAGCCGGAGCAGAAGTGGGGACAGAGCATCACTTTGGTATATCCAACATTTGATGGACACTTGTGCAAGTGGCTTCCCATTGGCTTCAAGGGTGGTTTTCCACAGCTTAATTTAGTTTTCTATTAAGGCTCTTAGAGTCCTGTTGATGTTGTACAGCTCCAACCATTCAGTGATCCACATGTGTGGCATTGAGTCATAAGCTTTCTTGTAGTCAATCCAGGCTGTGCACAGGTTGGTGTTTCGTGACCTGCAGTATTGAGCGACTGTTCTGTCAACCAGGAGTTGGTGTTTGGCTCCTCTGGAGTCTCTGCCAATGCCTTTCTGTGTGTTCCTCATGTATTGATCCATGTGCCTATTTATCTTGGTTGCAATGATGCCTGACATGAGCTTCCATGTTGTGGAAAGACAGGTTATTGGGCGGTAGTTGGATGGGACTGCACCCTATGAGGGATCCTTCTGGATCAGGATTGTTCGCCCTTCCGTTAGCCATTCGGGGTGAGTCCCATCTCTTAGCAGCTTGTTCATTTGTGCTGGTAGGCGCTCGTGGAGTGCGGTGTGTTTCTTTAGCCAGTAGGCATGTTTAATGACAGGGCCCGGTGCAGTCCAGTTCTTCATACCTGAGACTCTTCCTTGGATGTCTGCCACTGTGATGGATACCAGATTCTGTTCAGGGAGGTTGCTATGTTCATTTCTCAGAGAGACCAGCCATTGGGCATTGCTATTATGTGCTGCCTCTTTCTCCCATATGCTTTTCCAGTACTGTTCAGTTTCCAGCCTTGGTGGGTCTGCTCGGCTGTTTTGACCCTGCCACTGAGCGTACACTTTCGCTGAGTTGCGAACAGCCTGTTTATTTGTCTGGCTTCATTGTTTCTTGTGTACCTCTTTAGGCGGCTGCTCAAGGCTAGGAGCCTTTGTTTGGCAGTTTCCAGTGCTTCAAGTATGGGCATCTAGCTGTATCTCTTAGGTACTTGCTTTCTTATTGTACCTCTTTAAGCCTCTGTCAGCTTACTCACATCCTTCTGAGTTGCCTTGATTTTGGCCTCTAACCGTTCCATGGTGGGTATTGTTGTTTTCTCCCATGGTTGCTCTTATAGCCAAGCATCTCAAGGATCACTGTTGCTGAAGTGTAAACCAGCTCATTGTTTTCTGTGATGGTTGTGGTAGGAATTGCCCTCAATGCTTCATTCACAGTTTCCAGGAGACTTTCAGGTGGTACATCACTTAACTGTTGTAGCTGGTATCGGGGTTGCCTAGTGTTCATTCTAGACATGATCTTGTCTTTCAGGCCAGTTGCTGCCTCGCTCAGCATATCTGTAGTTGTTGGGGCTGTGTACCCAAGCTCAAGGTGGGAGTGTGGTATAGCCTCCTGTCTGACCTGCTGTTCTGGCTCTCCCTTGGTATTATATTGTATCGCTTCAATCTCAAATTGTGATAGGAGTTGCCGATTTTAGATGTTAGAGCATTGGGCTACCAGTTGTTGGCAGTTATCCTTGATTGTGGGTTTCAAAGCATCTATTCATTCCACATTCTCTGCATGTAACCCCTCTGGGTGGAATTACTTGAGTAGTAGCATCGCAGGACTGCTTGTGGGTCCTATTATTTGTTTAAGCATAGTTGGAGGCAAAGCCTTTAGCCACCAAGCCCCTGTCTTATGGGACAAACTACCAGCCTTTGGAAGAGAGGCCCAAACAGTTTCTACATTCAAAGATAGGCTCAGAACATTCCTTTTTTGACAGGTTTATTGGCAGACTAGCTAGTAATCAGAGAATGTTTAAGTTACTATGAACATGTTTGAATTAAACTTAATAACAGTAATAGTTGTTAATAGGCTGCTAGAATTTAGAAGCTGGGGTAGCTATGGTGCACTGGGGTTCTGTCCTCTATTCTCGATCATTTATTTATCATTCAGTTCTCCATATCTCTGTTTGGTGCAGTGTGATTCATGCATTGTCCCCCTTTTCCCACTCTCCGAGTGATTCCAGATTCCAGTTGTGCTCCTCATTTCAACGTGTACCTCGCCTCTGGCTCGTCTCACGCCCCTAGCCGTCCCCCAACTCCATCTGGATGAACCCCATCTGCTGGACTATTTAGACATGTAGTTGTAGGGTTAGATAAGCTAATTCTTCTCTAAGACATCTGGTAACTGACCATCCTGGGGGGATCCCTCCTTTATGTGGACACCCCTGAGGTTTCTTCTTTTTTTCCTGGAATCTGTTTTTTTTTTCAGGAGGTTTCCTAAAAGAGAAGGAGGGTCTAAGGCAGGGGTCTGCAACCTTAACTACTCAAAGAGCCATTTGGATCAGTTTCCACATATATTAAAACACAGAGAGCCACAACAGACTTTGGAAAACCCAGTGTTTCCAGTGAACGGCATAATTTAACTGGTTTTGAAACATTTCAATCGCTATTCACTTCTCATTCAATTTCATTCAAAATGTATTGTCTTCAGAGGCAGTCCTGGCTAGTTTGACACCTTGGGCAAAACAAAAATATATATTTTTTTACTGTATTATTAAACATAAGTAAAACATGCTTGTATAGTTGAATTCACAATCAATATATAGTGTGTAGTTACATCTAACACGCATCTGTTTGTGTTTTCTTTCTGAAGGCTGGGTGTTTTTTGGTAAAAACTGACAAATTTCTCTATTTTTTTTTTCTTGAGCTGAATACAACCTTGACACCAATTATGAATTAATAAGTCAAGTACTTTCAGTTGGCTTCATGAATGAACAATGGAAACTAGAGGACATATTCTTCTGTTTTTTGTGCTTAAGTGTTGCATAAAACTTACTAAAAAAAAGACAAATGATTGTGTTCATTACATGTGAAGCATTGATAATGGCAAAGAAGCTTAGATGAAATGCATCAATAAAATAATTAACAAGACTGGTCTAATTAAGTGTAAACCTTCATTAGCCAAATGTTGCTCCAAATCTTACTCCTCCATCAGTAAATTTGGACGTATTTGGTGGCTAGCAAGTTTTAACTTTGGACCTCGCATGCATTCTTTACCCTTGGAGTGTTTTTCTTCTTTCTAAACTGGACGCTGAACTTTTGATCTTTTGTCCATTTTCCAAAACTTAAAATAGACTTTTAAATCTCTCAAACATCCAGGCTTAAGATGAGTGAGGTGATGGAAACAAATTCCCTTTAATGCAGACTTCTTTTTGTTCTTTCTCTTTTCATAAAATCCAGTAAAGCAAACATAGAATATAAATTTTATGGATGACAACTATTTTTTATTAGGAACCAGCTGTTGGTTTGTTGCAGGTTCTTGAATCATAAGCAGTGAGCCTCAGCCCCTCCCCCGCCTCTCTACTTGTTCATGTCCTCTGCAGGTGCGAGTCGTTTTCCCACTTGCAACCCCCCATGCGCTCCTCCAGTGTACTCTACACAGAGAGGGCTAAACACAGTTGTCGTAGCAGAAAGGTGACAGGATAGTAGGGATGCCCTAGCAGTTAATTTTACGTGGAAATGAGGAGTTCAAGTGTAGAAAACTGCAGGGGTTGGGGACTGTCAATTATTATAATTTTTTTTTTTTTTTGGGTGCTCGTGTTCCCACAACGAGATTACCACTGACTGTCTTTTTGGAAGAACTTTCCATCCCATTACAGTCTCTTGTCCACAACCGAAGACACACCCCCTCCGCACATTCACGCTGCTCTCCTCCTCCTGCCCACTCACACATACCAACAGTGATAAGGGCACCACAACAATCTTAAAACATAATAGTTATTTTATAAAACCACAGAGAGCCGCAGCACAGAGATGAAATAGCAACCTGTGGCTCCGGAGCCGCAGGTTGAGCAAGAATTGCAATTTGCCACAACACAAACGTTCAACGCCCATCCTTTCTCACACATCTAACCCTAACCGGATCAGGGAGGGCAGGGACAGCAGAAGAGGATATGGGAGACTTTGGCGCAGTCATTTCAGTAGCTATGTCACGAGTCTGAGCATTTTAAAGCATCTGGTTTAGATCTGCTCCTGATCCAACGCAATTTTAATTAGGAAAAACATATTTTTATCCATGTATTATTTTATGTGTCCTTTATTATGAAAAACAGTTCTGCAAGAACAAGTTAAAAACACAAAAACAAGATTTTCATTTGTGTGGATCTTTTAATATTTGTATAGGGAGCCAGGTGGACCTCTCAAGAACTAAATGCTGAAAGTGTGTATATTCTACCCAATGAGAACTCATTTACATGATTAAGTCATCACATGTACACCACGCCCACTTCTTGGACCTCTTACAGGCATGATTGCCTAAGCTTGGAGAAAGGGCCTTGGTAGCAAGCAAAGCAACAGGTAGGTTTTTCCTTTTTTTGGTGGGGTGTTGATGTTTCTTAAGTCTGTCTCTGCCTCTGTTTTTTTGCAATGACAACTACATGCACTCAGAATCAAATGCAAGAACGTTCACATAAAGGAAATACAGTAGTTAACATTGAGCACATGTTGCTAATGCTAGCGCTAATGCTAGCGCTAATGCTAGCGCTAATGCTAGCGCTAATGCTAAAATAGCAGTACATCATGACTGAGACCTGAAAGTTTTAAAAAGATAATCCATGAAGCCTGAAGCCCTCACTGCTCTTTCTAGCCTAACTGCATATTGGCTGATAGTGTCATATTCAGCTCTGCAGCAAAGGATTAAATGTTCATGAGGGATTTTCCTGTGGTAGCTATGGGACAGGTGTTAAATTTGTACTTGAAGGAACTGACTTTATTTCCATGCGCATAGTTCAGCATTTATAAAAGAAATTAAGGCTTAATGTTATTAAAAAAAATGTTTTCTTGATTTCTTTGTTATTCAATATAACCCTATTTTCTATACACAAATATAAATATTTGTACTTTTCTTACAGTCTCATCCTGATCATTACTAAATTTTATGCATGCACTATTATAATATTGATTTTATTTTAAGATATTTGAATACATAAATTTACTTATACATAAGTGTGATCAACTAAAACTTATGACTTTACATTTGTTGTGATAGAGCCAAAAACGGAAATAAAAAAAACAAAGGATGAGAAAGAAAAAACCAAGGATTCAAACAACCCCTGATCATACATCAAGTCACGTCTCGGCCCCTGAAGAGTTGACAACAGAGGTAAGATGGACAGTATGTGTTGTAGTCATTTGTGTTAGTAGCTGCAACTTAGCAATGTTTTCAAAGAAAAGAGTTGATATAGTAAGCAATGACTGACATTAATTTAGTGTAATAATACTGTACTTTAGTAATCTTTAGTAGAGGTTGTGTATTTTGTAGTTATTACATGTATTTTTATTTAAATTCCTTCATTTTTGCACTTGATGCTACACACAAATTACAAACTCAAACTGTGTGGGGTCCTTTTGTGAAAACCTTCCCCCAACCTTTTCCTGACTGGCTTGACTTTTACACACACAAGTTTCTAGCTGCTCTTTATGGGGCCCTCCCGTCTGCTAATTACCTTTTGTCTTGGTGTTATCTCTAAAGTTAACATGTCTTTCTTAGAACTTCATGGATTCTCTTCTTAAAACTGTCTTTTCATCATCTGTTTGGTTTCACAGACTTTTCTTAACCCTTTTTCAGAGTATTTTCATGGAAACGCTTTTTTAATGCACACTATTCCTTTAAAAAAATGCTATATTGTCATATTAAACGGTTTTGGTCTACATATCTAACCTAATTATAAAGTGTTTACAAAAACCTTTGTATTATGGTAAAGTCATGCAACTATAAAGTGCTTAATCCCTGTTTTCCTTTTTTTTTCTATAGGTCGTGGCACTCAAACCTGGAGACACCAGACCTTTGGCAAAGAAACTTTCACCTGATCAAACATCAAGTCATGTCTTGGCCCGTCAAAAAATGACAACAGAGGTAAGATGGACAGTATGTGTTGTAATCATTTGTGCTAGTAATCATACTGCAACTTGGCAATGTTTTTACAGAAAAGAGTTGACATAGTTAGCAATGACTGACATTCATATAGTGTAGTAATACTGTACTTAAGTAACCTTTAGTAGAGGTTTTGTATTTTGCAGTTACTGCATGTATTTTTATTTAAATTCCTTTATTTTTGTACTTGATGCCTTACACACAAATTACAAACCCGACCTTTGTGGGGTCCTTTTGTGAAAACCTTCCCCCAACTTTTTCCTGACTGGCTTGACTTTTACACACACAAGTTTCTAGCTGCTCTTTATGGGGCCCTCCCGTCTGCTAATGATATTTTATCTTGGTGTTATCTCTAAAGATAACATGTGTTTCTTAGAACTTTATGGATTCTCTTCTTAAAATTGTTTATTTTTTATCTGTTTGGTTTCACAGACTTTTCTTAACTCTTTTTCAGAGTATTTTCAGAGAAACGCTTTTTCAATGCACGCAATTCCTTTAAAAAATGATATATTATCATATCAAACGGTTTTGGTCTACATATCTAACCTAATTATAAAGTGTTTACAAAAACCTTTGTATTATGGTGAAGTCAGGCAACTATAAAGTGCTTAATCTCTGTTTTCATTTTTGTTTCTATAGGTCGTGGCACTCAAACCTGGAGACACCAGACCTTTGGCAAAGAAACTTTCACCTGATCAAACATCAAGTCAATTCTCGGCCCGTCAAAAAATGACAACAGAGGTAAGGTGGAAAATACTTGTTGTAGTCATTTGTGTTATTACGTATAATACAACTTGGCAATGTTTTCAAAGAAAAGTGAAGATGTTTTTAACAATGACTCAATTGAATTTAGTGTAGTAATACTTTAGTTCAGTAACCTTTAGTAGAGGTTGTATATTTCGCAGTCATTGCATGTATTTTTATTTACAGTCCTTTATTTTTGCACTTGATGCCTTACACACAAATTACAAACCTGAACTTTGTGGGGTCCTTTTGTGAAAACCTCCAACCAACGTTTTCCTGACTGGTTTGACTTTTACACACACAGGTTTCTAGCTTCTCTTTATGGGGCCCTCCCGTCTGCTAATGATCTTTTATCTTGGTGTTGTCTCTAAAGTTAACATGTCTTTCTTAGAACTTTATGGATTCACTTCTTAAAACTGTCTCATCATCCTCTGTTTAGTTTCACAGACTTTTCTTAACTCTTTTTCAGAGTATTTTCATGTAAACGCTTTTTTAATGCACACTACTCCTTTAAAAAAATGCTAAATTGTCATATTAAATGTTCTTAGACTATTTATCTAGCTTTAATTATAAAGTGTTTACAAAAACTTTTGTATTAAGGTAAAGTCATGCAATTACAAGGTGATTGATCTCTGTTTTCATATTTTTTTTTTACTATAGGTGGTGGCACTCAAACTAGGAGACACCAGACATAAGACAAAGAATCTTTCACTTGATCAAACATCAAGTCATGTCTTGGCCCGCCAAAAAGTAACAGAGTTTTTCTCAAAAAAAATTATTTAAAAAAATGCTTTTCAATGCACGCAATTCCTTAGAAAAAAAACTATTTTGTCACATTAAACATTCTTGGACTTAATATCTAGACTTAATTATAAAGTTTTCCAAAACCTTTGTATTAAGGTAAAATCAGGTCACTATAGACAGTCACTATAGTTAGTCACCATAAGGTTCTTAATCTCCTTTCCTTTTCTTTTTTCCTATAGGTGGTGGTACTCAAAGCTGAAGACACCAGACCTGAGGCACAGAAACAATATTATTACACTTGGGTTTTTATATTATTCTTATTATTTTTAAGTATATTTTTTATACTTATTATTTTCTTTAAAAATTACTAATCTTGTATGAGTTACAGTAAATAACGATGTAAAAAACTGGCTATAAAGTAACTGTAAAAATGTTTGGTTAAAGTCTGTTTAGAAGTACACATAAGAATGCAAGCAAGTGGAAAGTAAGTAAAATGTATGCTATGTGTTTCTGACAGTTTGCCTTTACAGCTGGTCTGAAAGGAACAATAAATTTAATTAAGAAACAAAAAAAAAAAGATTTTGGACCCTAGTTAGATACAAAAGCTTAGAATATTTGTGTATGCAGCAAGTGGACCTCACAACAACTGAATGTTGGAAATGAACCCCATAAGTGACCAAAAAACTAACATAAACTTTTTAAAATTCAAATTTGTTAAAACAAAAATGGTTTTTATGTTTGGTATTTTTTTATAGTGCCTCCTGATTTTTTTCACACTTGTAGCACCTTTACAAATGGTGGACCCCACAACTTGCTAAAAAACTGTTGGGCCCCTCAAAGGGGGAATGCAAGTATGTGTGTGTGTGTGTGTGTGTGTGTGTGTGTG